>JAVHLU010000363.1:0-65110 GCA_036785755.1 Colletotrichum ledebouriae
ACTTAGGCGCTCTAGTTAAATAGGGAGTTATTACTATAATAATAGGACGTCTTATAAGGAGATCTATAAGGGCTATAATATCCTAATTAGTATAGCTTCCTTTAGGGGAACATAGAGTGCTTAAGGGTATTACTCCTATCCTAGAAGTAGGATTTCTAGACCTATCTATGTTATTATTAGAGGCTAGCTACCCTATAGCACGAGGTTATATCTTGCTAAATAAAGCTCTTATAAATCTCTCTTTAGGCTATTTCCCCTTATTAGAAGAGGATCTAATATCTAAGTTAGCTAAGGAAGAAGAAGATATAATACTTATAGGTCTATAAATATTAAAGTTAATATTATATAGTTAAAGTAATAAAGTATTATAATTAATAGAGTAAAGTTATTATTATAATATCTTCTAAATAGAAAGATAAAGTAAATAAGCGTAACTTTTTTTAAATAAAAGAAATAAAAGAAATAATATAAACTAAATAACTAAATAAATATAGGAAAGGTCTAACGACCTCGATCTTATTACTCTAGGCTATTTTAGATCTACTTTAAGTCTTATTACTTAATATAGAAGGGTCTTTCTAATAACGCTCTTATTTTAGAAGAATTCGTAGCTTCTCTGCGTTAATATCTCTCTAAAGTTAGCACGTCGCTCTTAGTACTTAGGGCTATAATAGTAAGGGGTTTATTAGTCTCTAGTTACTAATCTAGTTAATCTTACTATACTTATTAGCTTAGTAAGACTACTAATCTCTATATTAGTATTATATATAGCTATCTTAGCTATATCTACTATAACTTACTAGTTAAATAATAGTAGTTTAGATAATATATAAGGGGGTAAGGAAAGGGATATACTCGCTAGAACCTGCTAATAGTATATAAAAGAAAAGAGAAAGGGAGGATTTCAGGGTCTATATTATTCCTACCTTAATTCTATAAGAAAGTATAGCTATTACTTTTCCCTCGGAACTAAGGTAGGTCTGCGAATATTTTCCTCTCTTTAAACTACGTTTTTTATTATTATTTATATCGCTGTTATTTATTACTTATAAATTTCTTAAGTTATTATTATATTTGAAGTAGATTAATTATATATATATATATATTTATAGCAGGGATATATAGACATAGCGAAGGCACCTAACTCTCTAAGAAGCTTATAAAAGCTATTCAAAAGAGTAAAAGAATCCGCCTCTAGGTATTATTAAAAAGGGCTAGAACTAATAGGAACTAGAAAGATAATAAATAATATAGCTCTACCTATAAATAAGTAAGAATATTAAGAGTAAGCTTAAAAGATATATAGAATAATTTATAGATCTAATTAAAAGAGATTATCTCCCCCTAGGTACTAATTCGCTAAGGAATTACTAAAAAACGAGGTATAGGGTTATTAAGGTACTCCTAGTAATAATACTAATACTATCCTCCCCCTCTACTACGCTCCTCTCCTCCACGCTCTACTCTATAGTCTCCCTATAACGGGTCCGTATGCTAAGGGAGTTTTCCAAAAGTTGCGTAGCTAAGTCTATCCTATCCTATCCCACTACTTATATAACGCGCTATAAGCCTTTATATAAATAAGTATAGATATATACTTATAATAAAAAATAAACTAGAACTATATAAGAGGGAAGTAGCTCTATAAGAGATTAACTACTTCTAATACTATATTAGAATAATTCTATAGATAGGAGTAATAATATAGCCTAATATAACATTTACTATAAGCTACCTTACTAGGTTTAATAATAACCGAGGCTCTATATAATACTATACTACTAATTAAGTCTTCTAATACCTTTTTTAAATAAAATACCTCTATCTTAAGTATAGCGCTAAGCTTAATAAGAGGAATAGTATACTTAAAGTTACTTTAGATATAAGCTTTATAGATAATATAATTAACTAAAAGAGCTCGTAAGTACTTATAACAAAGCTATTTAGAGGTATAGTTACTTAGAAGGTAAATAAGTAAATAATAGTTATAATATTAATAACTAAAGCGGAGCTAGTCGCGCTATTCTAAGTAGCGCGCAAAGCCCTCTTTATAAGTTAGTTAATAATTATACTATAAGTCGAACTCCTAAGTACCGCTACCCCTAAAGCTACTTTTATTATACCTAATATAATACTAATAATAATTTATATTTAGTATAATAATTAGTAAGCTATCCGCTTAGTTATTTTAGAGCTTATTTAGCTATAGATAAGGCTATAATATATTAATATATATAACTACTAGCTATAGTAAGAGATTATAAAAGGATATATATTAGTTAAGTATATACTATTAGTAGAGATTATAGTAGATAGACTTATAAAAGCGCTTATACTATTATAATTCAAAGCATTCTATAGTTAGCTATAAATAAGTAACTAATATATTTAACTAGAAGTAGATTATATATAGGATCTAGAGGAAGAAGATAATATAAAGTATAGGAAAGTAACAAAAACCTATATATAGGATAGGGTAGACCTTAATAGAGTTTAGGAATAGCCTTATAGAAGCTAGCGATCCCTAAGGGGGTATATTAGATTAAAGGGTTTAGAATATACGCTATAAAGTTTAGAGTAATATTTACCTAGCTCTATATAAGCCTAAAGTAACTAGGGTATATACTAGAAAAGGGGCTAGGATACGCCTAAATAAGGGTATATATATAGAAGTAATATATACACGATAGTATTACTAATATACGTATAATTACGCCTAATTTAATAACTATAATAGGCCTAGTAATAACGCTAGCGAATATCGTAGCGATAAGTACTATCTAGCCCTATAACCCCTAGGTAATAATAGCTAACTTTATAGGTACAAAGGAGCGAGATGTAGAGGGTTTAAAGATAGTATACTTAAGACGTAATACTATAGCTATAACGCTATTAGACCTTAACGCGAACCCGTTCTAGGCGGCTATAAGCGCTATAGAGACTCTTATTATCAACAAAATCCCCTTAGATATAACCCTGCGTCTCAAATTCAACTACCTTATTACTATTATTATTATACTATAAACTACGCCTTATACTAGCTCGTGAGATTACCTAGATAAAAACCTCCTATATCGTCTTATTAGACGTGCTCTAAAACTTAAAAACCTCTATATTATCTAGCGATCCGCCCTACAACCCCCTAAAAAGACCTCGAATTATTCCCTTCTTAGTAGCAACTAGCTTAATATAGATATTGAATACATCCCCGCACACGATCTAGCAGCGGCCTTCGCACATTCCCCACAGGTCTCGCTACCCAAAGCTACTATAGAAAGCTAGGCCGTAATAGTCGCCTCGGCATGCGAGGTTTAGCTACGCTCGCCTCTCGTTAAAGCGTCTATAGAGCTACCTAACGCAGCTCTAGTAGTCTATGAGGAAAGGTATTTTTTAGTCTATCCTCGCTCTACATCATTACCCGCACATCTACTAACCGATTCGCAAGGCATAGGCATACGCTATCTTAGACTTCAGAGCTAATATCTATCCTTTAACAAGAGTAGAGATATAAGATAGGTAGACTAGCGATTAACTAATAGGTATCCGCGATATCCATACTAGGACCAGGCTTGCTTAGGGTCGATAAAGCCAGCGCTCGAGGTAGATTAGCGCCCTTACTCGCACCTAAGATAAAGCTCTCGGGTATTCAATACGCTAGGATAAAGGTATATATCTTAAGATAATATATATCTTTCTTAGCATCTAGACATAATTAATATTAGGGCGCCTAAAGGAGTTAAATACTTAGAAAAGATTAGAATCCAGAGGAGTTAAATTATAGCGTATATTAGGTTAGATCTTTCTAACTTCTTATGCTATTGTCTTTATAGAATACCGCTTTAATAAAAAAAGTTATACTATATTCAAGGACTTTGCAACACTAAATTAGTCTATATCAATGTCACTATTTTGATATCTATGATATATAGTTACCTATTAGCTAGCAGAGCAGGTTAATATAGACGCGGGCGGTCCCTGGAGCTAGTATCTAATAGTCTCTCTAGCCGTAGTATTATAGCTATATACCTTTTAATACGTTAGTAAAGGTTACTCGTAGTAGCTTATGCTTTATAGTAGTAGAGATAAGGTTATAAAGGGCCAACGCATATAGTAATAGGACTATCTAAATAGGCAGAGATGGATTACTATTACTACTAAGCGGAATATCTCTAAGCTCGTTACTTTTATAGAATACTAAACATATATAGATAATAGTATATTTAAGGGTAACCTCTTTCGCTATATAGGCCGCTAAGTCTAAATATTCCTAATAATCCTCTAAGACTACCTAATTATATTAGGCATATTAACTAAGGGCCTCGATTAAGATGTAATACCTCTCTATACTTAATCTTATTCTTAAAGTAATTCTTAGCTAGTAGCTTTTTATAAATACCCTTTCCTATAGTAATTATATAAGAAAGGCTTATAATATATATCTAAATATCGGCTTCTAATTTACTATAAGTAAATAAGTAATAGTTCCGAAGAGGGTAGCCTTATATATATTAGGTCTTTATCATTACCGATTAGTAGCTATACTCTAGATACCAAGGGTAAAAATAGTTACTATTTGTATCAGGGGGTTTTAAGTAATCGGGATAGTTCTTATTAACAGTGATTCTATCCTCTTGCTTTGTAAAACTACTATTATTGCTGGTTTGAGCTGTCTCTGTGATGCACGAGGCTTGAGACTAATAGTCGTACTGCCTTCCAGAAGCCGTCGTGCCCCTTAGCAAAGTGGGTGGTCCTAACCCGCACTGAGACAGGCTATGAGCATACGACTTAGCGATATCCTAACTCAAACCCAGCTGGCACTCTGTAGTTAAAACCGCTCCGCAGTGCCACGGTGCGCCCTGCTCCTGCTCGATGAGCAAGCCTAGCTGCATCACTGCAGGTATAGTAGTATCTAGGTAGCTTGCGCGGAGTCCCGGGAGATGACAATCCAGCTCAAACACGCAGAAAATATCGTTGCTCATTTCATAAGGAGGAGTCTGCAGCGGTCGCGAGTGCAAGTCACTGAGACCGTTCTAATCTAGGACAACTAACCAAACGCGCACAATGCTAACAAGAGGTTAACTCGCCAAGTTGGACCTGAACACTCTGATACCCACAGCAGGCAAGAACGGCCATCAAATTGTGAAATAGCCCCCACTTGGCGATTTGTAGTACCGGGACATGTGGCTTGCGCCAGCTGATTTACATGCTCTTGTTCAAAATTTTCCCAGGGCCTGCTGACAGTGGCTCTCTGCGGATTACCCAGGGCTTCGCGGTCTAGCGAATGGATGCAAAGTCCGTCCGCGAGGTCGTAGACAAGGTAGTCTACCAGTCGGTCTTGGTGCTGTGCGATGTGGTACGGCGAGCTTTGAATGTCGAAACCATCTTGGGCATAGCGACGCATGAAATCCAGAGGCAACATCGCTCGGCGAATTCGTTTAGTTACAATGCGAACAATAGATGCATTCTGGAAACCGACGGAAAAGTGCACTTTGTGAGGACTAGCTCCACTTATGTACACCTGGTCCGGGTCAGCTCAAGACCGGATCAGATGGGGACACCAGGCAACGGGATCAGTATGGTGGGACCGCACCTCGGCCTGTGTCCCACCAAAACATGTCGTAACGAGCTGAACCGCTTTTAACCTCCAAGGACAACGACGACAAAAAGCAAGTCTGCATCGCAGCGAAACGGATGCCAGTCGAATAACACATGTTTGGCTGCGTGCGTGTCTGCACGGGGTGCGCGTGAGTACCTCATTCAATGATAGCACCGTTCTTCCCTTTGAGCGAGCCCCCCACTCCCCTCTCCCCGGTAAGGTAATTTTTAGCGCGGGATCCAGAGCCCGCAAATCTTGCCTCAAGAGCAGGAAATCCGATCAATTAATTTTTAAATGTCCTGTGCTCTGTAGAGATCTCCTTCCATCTTACTAAGGCAACTAGCTGAGTAAGGTCGAACACTGCGCGACTTCCAGGGGTCAAACTTCGAAGGGATGATTGAATTGCCTGGGTAGGGTTCCATCGCCTCTCCGAGAGATCATGCGTAGAAATGCCAGGGTGCGGCATGCCCGTTCCTTCGGTTGTAATTGGAAACTAGCTGGGCTACCTAGAGGCATACCTGCCGTCCTGGTGGGACTGAGGCAAAGTAGCTATTCATGGAAATGAAACGCGGCAGCTCTAACAGAAGTGTATAGCTGATTGCAACACAGGCCGGTCCTCTAGCATGTGCCTTCCTGCTCAGCTACTCAATCACGCAGACGCGGCGCAGAAGCCTCTGAGTTTCTCGTCCAGATTATCAGCCCAGGGCACGCTCAGGGCCGTCCTCGCCGCCTGTTCCGTTATCAATAAGGCCTGTCTAGACGATGTCTCCGAGTCCATAGTTTCCAAAACGAGAGTAGTGGAGAAGGAGACGTGAGGACACGAGTAAAGGCTTAGTCGTGGTGTAAGAGAACTCTACGCGAGCAGCCGTTCAGCAAGACTGCGCTCGTCTACTACAATAGCATGGCTGACACTCCCTCCAAGACGCACACGGCACATCCATACGGTACACAGACGTCGTGATAAAGAGTGCGTCGTCGTGCGAACGCCAGGTTCTGAAGACGTGCCAGATGAAAGATGAGGGGGTTTGTGGGTCTGCGGCCGCCTCTATTGTGGGCATAGTGGAGTCGCGCGCTCGGCGCGTGCAACTGACGGATGTGACGCGACGGTGCCCTGGCGGCGGGCAGGCGGGGGGGCTCCGGGTGTCCGAAGACACCCCGCGGCCGGAGCGTGGACCTGGCGCGGCCGGTGCGGAGAAGTCTGACATCGCTCGCCTGCAGGGCTCAACGCGGTTGGTGTCTGGGGCGCGTGCATGGTGATGGGGACGCGCTTCTAGGGACTTCTTGTACATCCATGTAGTGTGCAGTAGGCAGTGGCCCTGGCGCACCTCCTCGCTAGTGAAGGATACCAATTTCTGGCCATTTTGTCTGCTCTCGCGCGGGGCGGGGCGGTCGATGCCCCGGCGTCTTTCCATGGTGGTGTGGGCGTACATTACAGCCTGTGCATGTTGGTCACCGTGAAACTTCAGCCCTATCCAGGACTATGCCGGGGTTTGTGACGAGTACTGGCCCAATCAAAAAATGGCTCATCTCAAAGTAGCACAGGAAAAAGAAGCATGAATGATAAAGCTGGCCTTGTGTGGACAACCTCTCAGGGGTGGACCGCGGTTGTGACGGCTGGCGCCCGCCGACTCACTAACTCAATCGGCACCAGGTGGCGCTCGCTGGGTCGCATTCGCGGCGTTGTATGCAGGTCCGAGTTGCGCTCCACACTAGGGGTGGCTCCCAGCAAAGCAAGCAGGTCGCTTTTTTCATTCGATACAAGCAGGGCGCCCGCTTTTAACTATTTAGTGCAAATACTTTATAGTAAGTATAATAAGTGGTTTTTTTTCTATATAAGAAACCTATATTAACTCTTAATTACCTAATATCTTATATAACTCTAGGTACTTAAACTACTTATATAAGCAAGAGACTTATAATATAGGAGTTATAAGGTTAAAGTTTAGATAAGGCAGAAGATATAGTAGTAGTAGTAGCTTACTGCCTACCTAATTAGGTATAGCGCTACTTTGCACGCTTTTTACCGCTTTTTATATAATATGCGAAGCTATATGCTTTTTGAGTTAAAAGCGCTTTTTAGCTACCCCTACTCCGCATATATTGGGGTGCCTTGGTGCGGAACGGAGCACTAGCGCTCACGGTATCTCGCGAGAAGTTATCAAATCGACCCCCTAGGCGCGCGCAGTGGAGCACAATATGCGCGCAAAAGCAGCGCGAAATCCAGCTATATAGATAAGGGTAACCTATTAAACGTTCCTATAACTAATAACTTATCTAGCGGTAAATAGTACCTATATAGGTTAAGCTATTAATAGCTAAGCGTTAATTATAACTACTTAGAAGCTACCTTAACTAGACATTACTAGAAGGGCCCCTATATATTAATAATATATATATAAGTAGCTTAGATCTATAGTAAGTTAAATAGTAACCTACGCTTTACTAATCTTTATATTAAACTTACTTATAAGAGCTAGCTATATACTATACCTTATAAGGATAAGAACTACTAAAATAATAAGGGGGGTAATAAGGGTTTATCTAAGAAATCTAATATAGCCCTCAGCTATCTTATTAATATAATAGTAATTAGTTTCGATATAGCCCTCCTAAATAAGGTTAGGGATAATATAGTTAACTTAGATAAAGAGTACCTAAGTATCTTTATAACTCCCTACTTAGGACCCTATATACTCTATAAGTTAATAGTCCTAGATAACTATAGAGAGATATACCTAGTGAATAATAAATCCCTCTTTATCCCCTCCTTAATTAGGTCTTATAATAGAGAATAAGTTAATTCTAGAATAGCTTTATACTTAATTATAATAAAAGGTATATATATTATTAAGAATACTCTTAATAATCTAAAAGGTAATAATATAGAGAACCTTATGCTCTATAATATAGGATATATAGAGAACTTTTATATTAATATTATCTCTAAAGCCCTACTTTAGAAGATAGGTATCTAGTATTTAGGGTAAAACTATATATTTCGCTTTAGAACCCTTAAGAAGTTTATTATAGTTAAGAAACCTATAAGGAAAGCAAACCTCGCCTTCCTTAAATATAAGCCTCGTTCCTTATACTCTATTCCCGAGCGGATCCCCTAAAGTATTAATATTATTATTAATAATATAACTTATATACTTATAATATATAAGTATACCTCTTTTATACTACTATTAGATAGGAGTAATAACGCGATACTTTAGTACCTCTAAAGCAGCTACCTTAGCCCTAAAGCTCTTAAGTAGCTAGTATATACTACTTAGGGGGTAAGGATTAAAAGCCTAGTATACCTTTAGTACTAATACTACGTAGTTATATATACTAAATAGGTAGTCTTAAGATAAATATTAGAAGATAAAGTAATATACCCTTACTATAGAATCGCATATAATCTATTTAACTACCCTAAAGGCTTTAACTAGAACTAGTGGCTTCTTATCATTAAGGATAAATATACTAGTTAGCTCTTCGCCTTTCTATATATTAATAAGACCTATAGTAATATTATTCTCGCTCTATATACCTTTAAGTAATAAGTATTTTAATAGAAGGGACTTTCTATTTATGAGATTAGATAAGATATCGAGAGATTAGTAATTCTACCTATAATATAGATAGGATATAAGGATTAGACCTATATAGAAGGAATAGAGGTTAATATAACCTTTTTATATATAAAGGAACTAAATAGCAGAGGGGAACGGGCTAGTTAGGAAGTTATTACTTAAATAATTAAGATACTTACTATAGCTAGCTTACCTATAGAACTATAGGCTAAGATAGTACTAACTTCGATAATACTATATAATATAAGCCTACTTAAGCGCTATAACTAGCGTTTACTACTATAGATTAAAGAAGAGTAGTTCTACTAGTACTTTCGCTAGTAGTAACCTAATAATAGAGCAGCCCTAATCTATAAACTTCGCTCTTACTAGGGATATATATATACCTAGAGCTACTATATATACCCCCTTAAGAGGGAATAAGAGAGAGGAATTAATAAGAGAGACTTTAAGGTAGTGCTATAGGGATATATTAGATACCTAGTAGGATATATTCTAAATGCCTATAACCTATATAGGGCCTAGATCCCTGCGTTATAAATAGTTATTATTATATAGAATATAATATTTAATAAATAGACTTTCTATATAAAGGATAAAGTAAAAGAGGCTATTTTAGAAGATATTATTTATAAGATAGTAAAAGAGATTAAAGAACCTATATTATAAGTTAACTTTAAACTTTAGATCCTAGGCGTTATAGATAAGAATAATGCTATATTAATACTTATAACTAAATAATCGCCTATACTAACCCTCGTTCCTATAACTAAGTCTCTAAATAGAAGAATCCTAAAACTTCTAAAGGGATAGGTAGGTTAGAAGGGGGGGTAGCTATTATCCCCTAATTCTATACTAGAGCTAGATAAAAGCCTAGCCCTAATAGATAGAGCAGTAAATATAGTATATATATTAGAAATAAACTATATATATAAAGCTATTAGAGAAGTTAATTCTAAAGGGGAATAGATCGAGGACTATATTATAATTAAACTACTCCCTACTTTATAATATATTTCTAAAGTAGGTAAGAGTAATAAGAATAAACCTTTAGATAGGAAGCCCTTCAATCTACTAGTATAGCTATACTAGGATAGTAAGGAAAGGGCTAATACTAAATAGAGGTCTAACTAGATATATAACTAGGAGGACTATAGCTAAACTTATTAAAGCTAATAACTATATAATCTACTACTTAGTAACTTATACCTAGGAATAATAGAGAGCGAATCCCGCTCTAGTTACTAGTTTTCACTATAGCACTATATAGAGCGGGAGCAGGTATCTAGCTTCTTTAAGACTTTTATATCTAATTAGTAGAAAGCCTTTTTAGAAGCTAGCATAAGGTATTATACGCCCTATAGCTATATTTATACTACTATTTATAGCATAAAGCCCGCTCGTATAACTATAATAATCTATAAATATCTTATTACTAATAACCTTATTAAGCTACTACGCTTATAGAAGGAACTTTTAAACCTCCTATAGGCGCTCTAAACTCGCTTTAAAGAAGTAGCTAAGGTTAAGATAGGTAAACTATAGTAGATAGATATATAGCGCGTTATTAATTAAGAGATAATAATAAAGAGACTAATCCCTTTAAAGTACGTATTTACCTATAAATTTAATAAGGATAACGTCCTCGATTAGTATAAAGTAAGGATTTATATTCGAGGTAATTAATAAGAGAAGTCGCCCCTTAAATAGACTTATATAGCAACCCTCGCTACTCAAGCCTTTAGGGTAGTAATAGTAATTACTATATAATTCGACCTTAAAGTTAAATAATTTTATATTATTAATACGTTCTTAAATACCTCCCGGGACCTAAATAAAGACCTAATTATTTATAACTTACTAGGTAGCTTTAAGTAGCTTAGAAAGTATATTAAACTATACTACGCGCTCTATAGGCTAAGGGATACGCTACTACTCTAATATAAGGAGTTCTCCTTCACCCTTTAGTATCTAGGCCTTATGCCTATAAGCAAAGACCTATACTTCTTCTAGTTAACTAAGAAGAAGGTTCTTATTATCTTCTATATAGATAAATTCCTTATCCTATTTTATAGGAACTATAAAGAAGTAATATAAAGAGTAATTACTAGTCTAAAGGAGGCATATAAGTTAAAAGAATAAGCCCTAGTTAAGTACTATCTTAGAATTAGGGTTATTTATAACTAAGCTATATAAAGGATATACCTTTCTTATAACTAATATATTAGGTAGGTTATAAAGAAGTTTAATTTACTTAACTTAAGAGCGCTAGTAACCCCCCTTCTAAACCTACTACTCCTAAAGAGTAAAATAGTAATAATACTATTTGAGGTAAAGAGTTTCTAAGAGAAGATTAGCTCTATACTCTGTATTATTATTATAATCTAACCTAATATTACTTTTATATATTCCCTACTCTTAAGATTCCCAATAGACCCCGCTTCTTATTATTACGCTACTACTAGTAAGGTTATATAGTACCTATATTATACTTATTACCTTATAATATGCTTTAGTAACTCAGGGGGTAGGTAGGTACTATAAATCGCAAGTAACGCTTTATTTATAGATAATAAAGAGATATAGAGGTTATCTTAAGGGTATATAATCTCGCTCTTCGGAGGACTAATTTAATAGAAAGCTACTTAATAGGTTATAGTTATAACGATAATAATAGAAGCAGAGCTTCTAAGCCTTAAATATATAGCTAAGGAGACTATCGCTCTTTAGAGGCTATTTAGAGATATCGCTCCTAAACTTAGTAATATCTAGAAGGTTTACTATAATAACTAATATATAATTCGTCTTATAATAAGTAATAAGGAATAGATTTTAACTAAGCTATAGTATATTAATACTTGGAATATATAGCTATAAGAAGAATATGCTTAAGGATTATTTAGCGTAGTATATATACTAACGAATAATATACTAGCTAATAGTCTCATAAAGGTTCTTAACTATAAGAAATTTAAATAGTTCTATTTACTCCTTAATCTAAAAGATATATAGAGAATAATTATAATAAACGAGGGATGCTCTAAGTAAGTATAGGAGGGCTAGTAGCGCCTAATTCTTAATTAATTTATAGCTTATTAGCTAGGGAGCTTAAGATTACTCCTATAGGAGTAAAAAGAACACGATCTACCCTAAAGGGCTACCCTAAAACGCTAATTTCTACTACCTAACCTTAGAGGATTTACTTATACTAATCTATTAGGATATTATATAAAGGTAGTAATACCTCTAGTAAATACGTGCTAATAAGACTATTAACTGCATAGCGTACTATAGTAGCTATATTACTAGTAAGCGGACGAAGTGCGAGTATATCTGCGCTAACTACTAGGGTTCTAAATAGAACTAGGGTAGGAGATAGAGTAATAATACTACGTATACTAGAACTACTTATTACTATAGAAGCCCTACTTAAACCCTTACTATTACTACCCTTCTTTATTACTATAATCTCCTCCTTCTAAGTAGTAATAGCCTTCTAGAGCGTAGCTCCCTAATAAGCGAGGGTTTATAGGTTATATTAGAAGATAGTTATAGAAACGAAGCGTATATAGAACCTTACCTTTCTAACTACTAGGTCCTTTAAAGTCTTAGCTTTAGTATATTAGTAGGCTATAATAGTAATAGGGGTGCTTATCTATTAATAAGGTACCTTACCCTTCTAATAGTAGTTATACTTACCTGCTATACTAAGCGAGCACCTTCTATCTAATAAGCCTAAAAGCTTGCTTATAATATATTAAAAGTAGCGCTTATTAAACAGGGGTACCTACTCTACTTTTATACCTCTACTAGGGGGAGGAGAGCTAGGAGGGGGCTTTAAACTACTCTTATTAATACCCTCTTCCTTATCTATCTCCTTAGGGGGCTTTAAACTACTCTTATTAATACCCTCTTCCTTATCTATCTCCTTAGGGATTATAATAATAATAAAGTTAGTAATATTCTAATATATAGTTATAATAATAAAGGGGTTTAAGCTTACTAGGAGTTATCCTCTTAGACTACCTAGGAGGGCAACCCCAGGGCCTCTTAGGCTATAAACCCGTACCCTTAGACCTACTCTCTATAGGTCGGTTCTACTTCTTTCTACTTGCTATATAATATATTAGTATATTATATATTAATAATAGGAAGGAATAATATATATATAATCTTATTATTACTCTCTAGGGGAGGAGGGTATACCCCTCTACCCCTAGCTTTATTCTTACCTTTAGTAGCGCGCGCCTTCTTAAGGGCTATAGCTTAACTAGTCTTCTTTTTAAGAGGTATTTATGAATATATTAGTATATTATAATAGATTTAAGATTATTATGCGATATAGGTATACGCGCGCGCGCGCGATAAGGTTATTATTAGGGCTAAAGTTAGGTATATATATAGTTATTATATTATATATAGAGAAGAGGTAAGAAGGTAGGAGAGTAGCTAGGTTATTTTAATTAGGGTTAATATAATAGTAGCTACCCTACCTAAGCTAATAAGAAATAATAGATTCTATTACTATTAGTAAGAGTTAGTAAATAAAGGGTATTATAATAATAATAGCAATAGTTATAAAGGTAGAAAACTACGACTATTTACGCTTCGCTTATACCTAATATAAATAACTTTACTTTACTATCTCTTTTATAAATAGGCTTATTAATAGGTTATTTATAGATATATTACTTTATATTTAGGTATTTTAAGGGATATTACGTAGTTAGGCGCTTTTCTAGCCACTACTATATCTAGGGGGGTATGTTATAATACCTTTAGTATTACCTATTCCTAGCGTAGTATATAACTAATATTAGCTCTAGAGCGACCTTTTTTCAGGGGTCGTTCCTCTAACCGTGGTTATAAGTAACCACGTTATAGCTACTCTTATTATAATAGAACAAGCTCTTCAGTACCTATAAATGTGGCCCTATAGGACGTTTCTCAACAGTTGTTCTAGGTGCAGGTATTTTCATAGATGACGAGAATGTACTCCGACGAAGCTCACGACCTCTTTGCTGTACGGTATGCACGAGACCATCGATTGGAATGCGTAATCACTGTCAGACGGAGCCATTCTTGAATGTCGATACGGAAGGCGTCAACTACCTAGTGAGCCATGTGTCGTGCGGGATGGGGTCTACCTGCGTAGTCATGTGCGGTCCCACCCGCTCCGGAGCGGGTATATATATCCCTTCGGTTCGTATTACCCCTATTCAAGGAGGCTTAATCTATAGTTAGTTCTATAGATACCTATATATATACTCCTTTATTATAGACTTCGTCCTATATACCCTTCTTTATAAAGACCCTACCCTTAAGCGCTTATAGCTATTATAATAGTTATAAGCCTAGCTCTTAGCTAGTTTAACTTTGCTTATAATACGCCTCTCCTATATAACCCCTAACGTGCTGCAATAGCTTTAGGCGCTCCTTTTAGCCCTCCTCTTAGCCCTCTATTTAACCCCTCTTTATTACTAATATAGCGTTTCTACTTAACCCTTCTACTACCTAGCTCTATAGATATATATACTACCTCTCTAAGCTGCGTAACTAGCCCGCCTAGTATTTATAGCTTTGCTTCTATACCCTCTAAGCAGGCGTATAGGACTATATTAACCTAAATAGTTAACCCGTACCTAATCTTATACGCTATATAGCGCGCCCTCTAATAATTAATAAACTTACTGCGCGGCGTAATAAGGAAGCTAATAAGACCTATATTTATAAATATAATAAATAGGCTGCGTAGCGCTATATATATTAAAACCTAAATAACGCAGAGCCTCTACCTCCGCTACCTCTTATAATTAACGATATTTATAATAAGCACGCTATATATATAACTAACTATAGTATTACTAAGGAAACCCGAAAGTCCCTCCTTAGTAGCTACTATAATATCTAGAACTTTATATATTATACTATTAACCCCTTATTACTTATAGTTATTTAGAATAACCTCGTAGCTATTAAGAACACCTCCCTCTAATCCCTTATATAAGCGCTCGAGTAGTTAATTACCTCTATAAACCTCGCTATAGTTACTACTATTTAAGATAAATACCTTTATGTTCTAGAATAGGCGAACGCCTCTATATTACTATACGCCTAGTATTAGTAATAGTATACTACGTATTAGCGCGCGAGGTTGCTCAAGATCCCTAAAATCCAGGGGGTGATTATAACTAAGCGCTTCCTCGAGGTAGTTAGTAGGTATATAGCGCCTACGTAGGCCTATAACGCCCTTATTAAGGTTATTATAGCTAAGTAGACTAGTGCGAAGCTATACCCCCTTATTAAGATAGCTTTAATATTTAGCGCCCTCGTCGCCTAGTAGTTAAAGCAGCCTAGCGCCCTTATAGGTATATTTACTACGTTAGTAGGTATACCTAAACCTACCCCTAATAAAAACTCTATAATAAAGCGAGATAATAGTAGGGATTATATATAATACCCCTATGGGTATACCTACTATTAGCTAGTGCGATATTATAATTACTTCCTTTTAGTAGTTTAGCTTGATAAAGCTAAATAAATTATTTAGCTTATAGAGCTAGAAAAAGAAGCTATCCTAGCTACCCTATATACTAATAAGTTCTTATACTTATAGAATACGCTTTAGGAGGAGGGTATTATATAACCCTCTATTAAATACCTAATAAATATTATAGCATAAGCTACGTTATTAAGCAGACCGCTCCTACTATTATTCTTATAGCTAGTATAGCGCGGGGCCCTCCTAGCGCGCTAGCCCCCTTATAAGCGGATCGCTCCCCTTATTATTAAGCAGACCGCTCCCCCTCTTCCTATTATTCTATAGGTAGCGCTACGCAGGATCCCTAGGGCGCTACTCCCCTTATTATATTTAATTATAAATAGCTTTACTTTACTTTATATTTAGCCTCAGGGGATATTATAAGGCTAGGGGGGTATATTATATAGGATAGGGTCTACTTATATAGTTATATATAGTCCTACCCGCTCTAGAGCAGGTATATATATCCCTTTAGTTTGCATACCCCTATTCAAGGAGACTTAATCTATAGTTAGTTCTATAGATACCTGTATGCATACTCCTTTATTATAGACTTCGTCCTATATACCCTTCTTCACAACGACCCTACCCTTGAGCGCTTGCAGCCATCGCGACACCATGCATTAGTATATTAGGATGCCCCGATACCGCTACTCGGCCGCCCACCGAATCATTAACGCATGGCCTAGACCCTCAGCTCTGTGTCAATTCAAAGCGAATATGGAAGAAACCGCCTCCTCACGAATGTACCGCATTCTAGCCAGAAAAATTGCCGAACTTTTCGATCCACTGCAACGAGTTTCTTTGTTAAAACTCGCTCGGTTACAAGGCGACATCACAAGGTCATCCAAACTAAATTCCAGTAGCTGGGTCTGGAACGCGATCTTTAAGGATACATCCTGGACCGACGAAATCCTCAAACTGGACGTCAACTCGGGATCCCCCCTTCCCTGCCTTATAGGTGGTGGGTTAAAGACTTTATATTACGGGAAATCTACAAAGGCATACTTAGTATTGTTTGTAAACGATTGGAGTGGTGACTCGTTCTACCTCAAGGAGAAATTCTTCTCATCCTTACAGGAACATGATTACGAAGCTGAGAAACATGAGATCCGATTCCATAACTCAGACCTGGTACTGCATATCGCTGATGCGATTGCACGGACAGATGAGATGTGGTTGACGATGGAAGATCCGCGAAAGCTTTTTCATGGACGAAGACGTAACAACGCCCACACATACGCGCTGTATTTCGATGACAATAATTTGATCTCAATCTCATCAGATGCGGTCGGTGGAATTGAGGAGGCGGGCAAGAAAAACGTCAGTCAGCTCTGCTCCATCCGACTCAGGTTTCGCGAAGGAAACCCGGCGTATCGTGTGCTTGAGCGGAAGAATAGGTCGAGAAAAGCCGTAGCTATTCTCAAGCCGGACGAACATGGAATAAAATGGATGAGAACTTGGAGGCCTGTCAGACCGGGCGACCGCAACCCTTGGCATATTGGGCAGGGTGCTAAGGAGTGGATTGTATAAGGCCGGAAGTTCCATAGGTCGGAGACTCTGCACAGGTCGCAAAGGAGGATGATTTTCCAATATTAAGCGGAAAATACTCCACCAAAGCCTGTGCCTCCTCCGGATGGAAGTGACTCTGCCTTTCCAGGGGACGACAGATACCCAACCTTCTAGGCCCTTCCCACTATAACATCTGTCTTGTAGAGGGTGTGGACATGCAGGCATCAATTGAGAATCGTTCTGCAAACAGCTTGCTTTAATATCGACTAGCGGCATTATTGAAGCGGTTTAACGGTCGTTGTGAAGAAAAGGTTGGGATAGAATATAAAGAGACGAAGAGGAAGAAAAAACATCTCGAAACTGGCTTCCTCATGCTTTCGATCACAGTCATCAGCTTAATGGATAAGTAGACGACCTCGGACTGTGATTCGAGCTTTGTGGTCTTTGACAGTTATCAAGCTGCTCTCCATAACCTTTGCCTCCACGTTAAGGATAGCCATATGTACCTTTCTCAATCCCTCAGTTCTCTTACATCATCTTTCTCATGTGCAATGAATGGGAGACTGCACATGTTGGCGGCAAGTTCGTGATCTCAATTGAGACGCTGAGCCCTGATAATATGATTACAAAGGGCCTGCTCACACCTGATGGCACAATTCGTGACACTTACCTCCCAACGCACGTCCTGAGGTGTTGTCGAAAGTTCTTCTCAAAAGCCCTAATTCTATCATTATTTGGATCCTTCATGTGTTATATTTGTACCTGCCTTCATGTAGCGCGTAGTAACTAAATATACTAAAGCGGGTGTGAAGTTGCATTTCATTCTGCGCGTGAACTCGTAGTAATCTAAATAGCCTGCTAATAACCATCTATCTAAGAGCAAAGTGGCAATCGCTTCACAGTGCGTGGTCTATGCTATTCAAGTGGTCCTTTAGTGATATTAAGAAACATCCTATAGGGCTATATTAATAGTTACTAAAGAGCTTATTCTATTATAATAAGAGTAGCTATAACATAGTTACTTATAACTATAATTAGAGGAACGACCCCTAGAAAAGGGTTACTCTAGAGCTAATATTAGCTATATACTATACTAGGAATAGGTAATACTGAAGGTATTATAATATGTCTCCATAGATATAAGAATAGCTAGAAAAGCGCTTAACTATATAATATCGCTTAAAATACCTAAATATAAAGCGATATATCTATAACTAACCTATTAATAAGCCTAATAATAAATAAAATAATAAAGTAAAGTTATTTATATTAGGTATAGGCGAAGTATAAATAGTTTTTATTTTTATCTTTATAATTATTACTATTATTATGATACTCTTTATTTACTAATTCTTATTAATAATAATAGAAGCTATTATCTCCTATTAGCCTAGGTAGGGTAGCTATTATTGTATTAACTCTAAATAACATAACCTAGCTACCCTCCTACTTTTTTTGCTCTTCTCTATATATAATATAATAACTATATGTATATCTAATTTTAGCTCGAATAATAACCTTATTACATGCGCGTGCGAATATTATATAATAATCTTAAAGCTATTATAATATACTAATAAATTTATAGATATTTCTTAAAAAGAAGACTAGTTAGGCTATAGCCCTTAAGAAGGCGCGCGCTACTAAAAGTAAGAATAAAGCTAGGGGTAGAGGGGCATACCCTCCTCCCCTAGAGAGTAATAATAAAGTTATATATATATTAATCCTTATTATTATTAATGTATAATAAATTAATATATTATAGCGAGTAGAATAAAGAAATAGAAGCGATTTATAAAGGGTAACTCTAAGGGTAAGGGTTTATAGCCCAAGAAGCCCTAGGGTTACCCTCTTAAGTAGTTTAAGAAGACTACTCTTGATAAGTTATAATTCCTTTATTACTATAACTATATATTAGAATATTACTAACCTTATTATTATTATAGTTCCTAAGGAGATAGATAGAGAGGAGGGTATTAGTAAGGGTAATTTAGAGCCCCCTCCTAGCCTTCCTCCCCCTAGCAGAGGTATAGAAGCAAAGTAAGTACTCTTATATAATAAGTACTACTTTTAGTACGTTTTGAGTAAGCTCTTAGGCTTATTAAATAAAAGGTACTTACTTAGTATAGTAAGTAAGTATAATTATTATTATAAGAGTAAGGTGCTTTATTAATAGATAAGTACCCCTATTATTATTATAACTTACTAATATATTAAAGCTAAGATTTTAAAAGACCTAGTAATTAGAAAAATAAGATTCTATATATACTTTATTTTTATAACTATCTTCTAATATAACCTATAGTCTCTCGCTTATTAGAGAGCTATGCTCTATAAAGCTATTACTACCTACAAAGAGGAGATTATAGTAATAAAAAGTAGTAATAATAATAAGGGTTTAGGTAAGGCTCCTAAGGTAATAAGTAGTTCTAGTATATATAGTATTATCGCTCTATCTCCTACCCTAGTTCTATTTAGAACCCTGGTAGTTAGTATAGGTATACCTATACCTTATCTACTTACTAGTAAGATAGCTATTATAATATATTATATAGTTAATAGTCTTATTAGTAAATATTTACTAGAGGTATTACTACCCTTATATAATATCCTAATAGATTAGTATAAGTAAATCCTCTAAGCTTAAGTAGTAGAAAATTAGCACTTTAGGGTAGCTCTTTAGAATAGATTATATTCTTTTTGTTTTTATAGGAGCGATTTTAGGATCCCTAGCTAATAAGCTATAAATTAATTAAAAACTAGGCGCTACTAGCCCTCTTATACTTATTTAGAGCATCCCTTATTTATTATAATCTTTTTCTATATTCTTTTTAGATTAAGGAGCGAATAGAATTATTTCAACTTCTTATAGTTAACGATTATTAGCTAGTATATTATTTATTAGTGTATATATTATACTAAACGATCCTCGACCGGATTCTTATCGTAGCTATATATTCTAAATATTAATATATTATAGGTTAGTTAAGATCTATTCCTTTTTACTTATTATAAGATAATTATTTATTAGTTATTATAGTGAATTCTTTAAATATTACTAAGTTTAAGAGCGATATCCCTAAATAGGTTCTAAAGAGCGATAGTCTCCTTAGCTATATATTTAAAGCTTATAAGCTCTGCTTCTATTATAACGTTATAATTATAGCTTATTAAGTGGCCTTCTATTAAATTAGTTCTCTAAATAATACGGTCCACGTAGTAAGCGAAAGATATATGTAGAAAATCTATAATTTAGAAAGGTTTTCTCCTTAAAGGTAAAAAACCCTTTTAAGGAGGTTTACTATATTTAGGTACATTTGATATATTAGTTATATTAAGCGCTCTTAAGCGGGACAACTACGCTAAGCGCGTTTAGTATTAATTACCTATATAAGAAGAGAAAGGTATTGACTACGATATATAATATAAAATTTAATTTATACCTCTTATTATAGTAATATGCTAATAAGTAGAGCTATACTATTATATATATATATACCCTTAAGTAACCTCAGTTCCTATTTATTCTATCTGATTTATATATATCCTACTTTAGGTTAAGGGTGCTATAGGAGTAGTATTAGCTAGCTTTAGTAGGTTAGGGTATTCCTTATCCTTATTATTAATAATCTCTTTAGTAATAGCTAGGAGTTAGTTAATACTAATATTATAAGTAGTAGCTAGTTAGGTATTATCTTAGTATTACTCGAGGAACTAGTAGTAAGACTTATTATTAATCTTAGGGTATGACTCTATAATACTATTATTCTTAATTATAGTAATTAAGGTAGTAAGTAAGGTAATATTAATATAGAGACCTTAGAGGTTAGTAGCGTATTTATACTAGAAGTTAGCTATATCTATAGTCTTAGCGTTATTAATATCTAGATGGGCGTAGATAGCGCTAAGATTATTACTATTAATTATAGCCTAGCTAATATATACGTTGTTCTTTGTATAAATACTAAGAAACCTATGGTATAGTATCTATTAAATAATAAAGAATAATACTATAGCGCTAAGGTCGGGGTTACCTTTAATATATTTAGTAATAAACGAGTTAAGGGCTCTAATATATATATAAGGGCTAAGAATAATTATATTATTCTAAATAAGAGCGTAGAGAATTAGGCGCTTAGTATATTAAATAGTAATAAGGTTAGTTATATTAAAGAAGTAGATATTCTAAGAGTAGATATTAATCGCCTCCTATATAATTAGGAACTTGATATAAGAATAGGCGAGGTAATAAAGGCTAGAGATATAAGTTTATAACTACTCCCTAACCCTAACCCTAAGTAATAATAACTATCTTAATACTAGAGGTAGCGTTAGGCGTTATAATAGCGCTAGGTATATTAGAGGTAGTATAGGGGCTAATTTTAGAGAAAGGGTTAATATTAGCGCGATTGTTTAAGCTTATAGCTATAGCTATATACTTATTAGATAAACTTAGTAGTAAGGTACTACTAAAGGCTAAGAAAGCCTAGGCTCTTATTAATTAGTCCTTTACGGATAGTTATTATAATAGCCTTCAACGTATTAGTAGCTAACTTAATAAATTAGCTTAAGTTAAGTATAATCTTATTAATATTATTAGTATGACCGTTAGAGATAGCTATAGCTAGTGCGATTTATATATCTTTATTCTTTATATCCATTAAGTAGGATAGAGATATAGCTAATATATTTACTATAGGCTCGCATTCCCTTAATAGTCTTCATAGTGTTTACTATATTAGGGGTGCTAGCGCTAGTAGCTTGCTTCTTAGGAGTAGCTATCTTATTAGTCTTATTTTAAATAATAGGTGTTAATCTAGTACTAGCTATACTAATATTAGTTCATAATTAAGGTTTAGCGCGCTTAATAGCGTTAATAGCTTAGTTAGGTTAGCTAGAGTTAAGGGCTTATTTAGGCTAAGTAGCCTTAATAGGTTTATTAGCTTAAGCGCGTTTAGCGTTAATAAGTTCTCTATTTCTACTTAAGGCCTCTCTAGATATAATAGTAATAGGTAAGCTAGTAATATTAGTAATATAATATAGGTTATATTTAAAAGAGTTCTATATAATATTATAGAGAGCTAGCTTTTCTTAGTGTAGGATAGGGTGAGGAAATTGGTAATAGAACTTAATTTAGTTAGTAGATAGTAGTTAGGTATTAAGGTATATATTAATACCTAGGTAGAAAATAAATAAGGTATTAGAAATATTATAGCGAGTTTTATAATATTAGGTCTCTTAGTGTTATAAGCTACGCCCGGGTTAAGCCTACCTAGGCTTCTACCCAGGTTTACTACCTTAGGGAGCTACCTAGGGCCTACCTAGGGCCTACCTAGTTATTCCCTATAGACTAGTGAAATCTCTACTAGAGAGGAAAACTTCCCCTTTTCCTCTTTAGCTTAGATAAATAGTATTATAGCAACCTCTTATTAAGCAAACTTAGATCTAACCCCTTATATATTTAAGCCTATTATTATAATAATAATAATACCTTAGGCGCTACTCCTTATTAGTTAGTAAGATAGTTAATAGTAGTATAGCTAAAACTTAAGATAAGCTATTATAAGCTAATTTAGTAGTAGTAATAGGGTTGCTCTAGTAATAGTTATAGGAGGTTAAGTAGGGGAATAGCTAACGTATAGCTATATAGACCCCTAGAAGTATTACTAGCGAGGTACTAGTAATTCCTAGTATAATATACTAGAAGCTACTACCCCTACTTTTGAAGATTTTTAGTAAGTAGAAGGAATATACTACCTAGGTATAATAAATAAGGTATAAGATTGCTATAAATAGGGCGTTCTATACCACGGATATAGAGGTATAATACCTTATTAACTCCTACTTAGATACTATACTCTAGTAAGTAGTTTCTACCTTCTATAGAGCTAGGGGGAGAGGAGGAAAATATAACCCTAAGGACTTTATAGCTTACCTAGACTAGATAATTAAGGATATAAATATCTAGTTAGAAGCTATAGCCTAACTATAGACCCTCTAGTAAAAGGAGAATAAATCCCTAGTAACCTTCCTACTAAGTTTTAAGTAAATATTAGCTACTATAGGTAATATAAACTAGCTTAGTTAAGTCTAGATCTCGCTTTTAGAGGCCTCCCTTACCCCTAGGCTAAGGGATTAGCTAATTATTATTAACTTACTAGCTAATTATAATAGCTAGCTCTTAAAGGTTTAGAGTATTATATAGAAAGTAGAGCGCTAGAAGGTCCCTAGTAACTACCTAGTAACCTACTAGAGACTTATTACTAAGGATACTAAGGGGGATACTTATATAACTAGAGCTATATATATCTCGCAAGTAAAGAAGGCGAGATACTATTATTACTTAAACTCTAGGTCCTCCTTAAGTACCTCCCTAGTATAATACTAATAGCCTTAGAAGGGTATAAGGGACTCCTATACTTATTATACTTATAGAGCTTAAAGTTATATTACCTAGTACTACCCTAATAAGGAGGACTAGCTACCTAGGGTTATAAAAATAAAGACCCTAAAAGAAGAATTAGTATATTATAAGGTTATAAATAACTACTAGGTAGTAGCTAACTTATTAGAAGAAAATAAGGAGTTAAAAAAAGATTAACTCTAGAGCGAAATTAAGCCCTAGAGCTTACTAAGAAAGAGATATTAGGTTAAGAAGAATATAAATAGGAATAACTAGCTAATAATAAGCTTATTATTATTTATATTAGAGTTAATAGAGGATATCTAGCTTATATTTTAGTAGATACTAGGAGTAATACTTATATAATACTTAACCTTTCCCTAGCCTAATACTTTCGCTTTCTATATATTAAGAAGAGATACTAACCTATAAGGGGGTATACACTTAGCAGATTATTACTATATAATACTCTAGGTATAGTAGCACTTAACTTAGAAATAAGTAGTTATACCTAGTATATTCTTATATATATAGTTAATAGCCTAGATCCTAGTATTCTCTTAGGGCGCCCTTAGATAAAATAGAACTAGGTTATTTATAGTACTATAGCTTACTAAGTATATTATAGGAGGGGATAAGTTAGGCTATACCTAAAGGACTAAGAAGAAACGCCCCTTATAAAGGAAATATGGGCTATAAGGTTCCTTAATATACCCTTACTCTCTATAATCTACTAATACCTAGTAAGATAATAGGGTAAGTCCTAAGAGGGTACTATAGAGGTACTAGTATAGGCTATTAGCTTAGCTAATATTAAAAAAGCCTTAAACCTAAAACTAAAAGAGGATTAATAATACTATTTACTAAGCTAGGTCTTAAGGGAGTTTCCTAACCTATTTAACCCTAATAAGGCTTACTTATTACCCCCTAGGGAACTAGGAGTAGGCTACTAGATTAACCCTATATTAGAGCTAGATAGAAGGGAGCTACTACTCCCTTAGGGCCCCCTATATAGTATATGAAGAGAAAAGCTACTAGTACTAAAAAAGACCTTATAAGACCTCCTAGATAAGGGGTTTATTAAGGCTAGTAGCTTACCTATTAGGGTACTAGTACTCTTTATAAGGAAGCTAGGTAGAGGAATTTATTTCTATATTAATTATAGAGCTCTTAATATAGTTAGTAAGAAAGACTACTACCCCCTCTTACTAATCTCTAAAATACTACGCTAAGTAAGTAAAGCTAAGTAATATACTAAGCTAGATATAATAATAGCTTTTTATAAGTTAAGGGTAGTAGAGGAGTACTAAGAGAGAACTATATTCTATACCTAGTATAAGTTATTTAAGTAAGTAATTTACTTATTTATCCTAACTAATACCCTTACTAGCTTTAGGTAATATATTAATAGTACCCTATAGAACTTCCTTTATAACTTTATTACTACTTATATAGATAATATATTAATTTACTCTAATAGAATGAGAGAAAACTATAAGAGGAAGGTCTAGGAGGTCCTATAGAGGCTAGTAGATATAGGGCTAAACCTTAACCTTATAAAGTATAAGTTCTTAGTTAAGAGGGTTAAATATATAGGGTTTATTATAATAATAAGAGAGGGTATCTCCTATAACCCTAAGAGACTCTAGGTAATTACTAAGTAGCTACCCCCTACCTCCCTAAAGGGGGTCTAGAGCTTCCTAGGGTTTATAAACTATTATAATATATTTATACTAGAGTATAGGGATATTATTAGATTACTTATACTACTTACTAGGAAGAATATAACGTTCTAATAGGAAGATAACTAAGAATAAGCTTTCTTATAGCTTAAGTAGCTCTTTAGTACCTAGCTAGTACTCTACTAGGTTAATCTAGAAGATAAGGCCGCTGGCTACTGCATAGTGATTTTACCTGCTCAAGTGCAACAGACCTTCTAACTCCGCGCCTCCTAACAATATATAGCCTTCGGTTACGTGATCTTGCCGACTACCTCTCCTAACCATAGCTATACTTATACGTACCCGTTAATAGCCTCACGATCTTTAACTTCATATTGATAATAACGTGGTTTTTAATTATTTAAACTATAAAACTATTAACTTTTCCTCTCGCGCACTACCCGCGCTGCTAATACCGCCTCTATTACTACTTCGTCCGCTAGTAGCTATGCTATTATTAGCAACGCTCTCTCTATATCAAAGCAGTTAGCATAAGCTATACTTACTAACGTTTAAGCCCTAAGGGGCCTAGGCTACCTCTACCTTAATAGTACGGAGGATCTGCTCGAAGAAGGGCTACTCTATAGGGTATATAATAACCCGCCTAGCTTCTATTACTAAGTCTACTTACTTAGCTATAATATAATAGCGAGTATCCCCTCTAGGGGTATTAATAAGAGCCCTCTTAAGGGCTATATTAATAATACGCTCTCTATATATAATAGAGTAGTTAAAGAAGGAGCGGGTTTTATTAATCGTATTAATACTAAACTCTCTAGTAAGCTCTCGTGCGTTATTAGTATTAAAAGGCATACCTCGCGTAAGCTTAGCGTTTTTATATACGAGGTCTAGTACTAATATAGTTAAGGGATAAGGAAGAGGGAGAGGTATAAAGCCCTGCTTATAGTAGTAGAGCTTCTTATGCTTCTAGCTATAAGAACCTCTTAGGAAAGACCTCTTTAGTTAAGGAGTTACCTCTTATATAATAGTATTTACCTTACTAGAAGGTTGACCTTTTAGGTTAAGGAGTTATCTTATATAGTAGCTTTTACCTTTAGTACCTTGCTTAAAGGTCGACCTTTTAGGTTAAGGAGTTATCTCGTATAGTAGCTTTGCTACGAGAGCCTTAGTAGCCCGTTCGGCTCCGATATAATTAGCCCCGGTATAGCGCGCATCCGACTCTATATAGTAATATTTAGAGGGTTTGCTTGCGAGTAGTAGGAATATATAGGGTTCCTATATTATTTTCCTTAACTAGTAGAGGGTATAGGTTAAAATACCTATATAGTATTTCCCGAATTGTGCCTGCGAACTAGGTGAATTTGTTATAGTCTTTTTACGAAGGGGCTGCGGCGTAATTCCGAGCTCAATCTAGAAGATAAGATTATTATTAAAACTAATTACTTAGGATTTATACTAGGAGGGGTGTTCTTATAACTTAATCTAGAGGGTACTTAGTATCTTATAGCGTTCTACTTATAGAAGCTCTTACCTATAGAGTATAACTACCCTATTTATAATAAGGAGCTCCTAGTAATTCTTTCTTCCTTATATATATTAAGGGTAGAGCTATATAATATAACTACCTTTAAGATATTAACTAATTACTAGGGGCTTAAATACTTTATAAAGAAGTAGCGCTTTATAGAGCGCTAGAGCTAATAAGTAGAGGAGCTATCCTAGTATAACTTTATTATTAAATATTACCCTAGTAAGGAAGTAGTAGGCCCTAATACCCTCTCTTAGAGAGAATAAGATATACTATAAGGGTAGGATAATAAGTAGAAGCAGGGGACTATCTTATAGCTAATACTAGACTACGCCTACCCCTATAGAGACCCTATAGCTAGCCCCCTAGTAAGGAGAAGTTAGAAGGGCTATATAAATATCCTAGATATTATAATCTTTAATAGTAACCCTATACTATAAGCGCTATAGCTAGAAACTATAAAGAAGGATATAATATATAAGGCTATATATTATATAGTTACCTACTAGTTTTAGAGCTTCTAACTAGATATAAAAGCTAAGATTTAAATTAGTAGGTATAATATTAATAGTTAGAGGAGGCTAGTATTTAGAGGGAAGCTATAGGTACCTAGTAGAGAGGATAATAATAACCTACTAGGGGAGCTCTATATAAAGATTATTTAGTAGAGCTATAGCTTAAGTATAACTACCTAATTAGGTTATAATAATATACTAGAAATATTAAGCTAATAGTTCTACTAGCTAGGATAATTATAGATAATATAGAGATTTATAAGGAACTATAATATCTATAGAGGGATATATATCTAGAGGTAAGCTAAGAGGGGCTTCTTAAAGCCCCTACTAGTACCTACCTAGTTATACTTAGACCTCTTAATAGACTTTATTATAGACTTACTACCTATAAAGGATAACATTAGTTAATACTTATAAGTTATAATTTATAGGCTAGGTAAGTTAGTAATACTAGAGGAGATAGGTATTATAGAGGTAGAAGCTTATAACTACTAGTTCCTTACCTCTTACTTCTAGTTCTATAGGTTCCTATATAAGATTATTAGTAATTAAGGGTCTAATTAGGTAAGCTACTTCTAGGCTAAATTCTACTACCTTACTAATATAAGGAGGCTATTAAGCACTATATATTACTTATAAACTAATAGTAGTACTAAGAGGTAGAACTAGGAGATATAAGCTATCCTATAGGCGTTTATAACCTAGGTATAGGATAACTAAGGGTAGCTCTTACTTATTACTTAGCTAGCGCTCTATAATAAGGTTAGTCATATAACTAGGCTCTTGCTATTCTTCTTAGAATATAGGTACTATACTAACCTTATACTTATTATAAAAAATATAATAGAGGAGACCCCCTCTAGGGATATAGTAGCTACCCTCTTAGTAATGAGACTATAGGAGGTAGTAGACTTCGTCTAAGGAAGTATTATAGCTACTTAGTAATATAGCGAGGAGAATATAAACTAGTATAGGATACTTATAGAGGAGTACTAGGTAAGTAATAAGATTTAGCGTTTAATAGCTAACTATAAGAGCCGTAGGCCTAGTAAGAAGCTATTATAATTACACTATAAATATATTATAATAGGAGTCCTAAGCTTATATATTATTAAGTTAGATATACTTAATAATATCTACTCGAGGTTCTATATAGACCTCCTCTAGAGGGTACTAGAGGACCCCTTACTTATATAGATAAGGATAGACCCCTAGCTACTACTAATTATAGCTACTAATAGTAAATTCGAGTAGCGCATAGAGGAGATATATATAGCGTAATAAAAGGTAGTTAGATAAGAGCGGAGGTGCGAGGTCCTAGTTAAGTAAGAGGGGTATATAGAGCCTACCTAGGAGCCTATAGAAGTAGTTATAGAGATTACTATAATAGATAGGTATAAAGCCTTATATAGGCTAGTTATAGATAATAATAATAACCTAGCCTATACCTAAGGGGGGACTAGCTAGGAGGGGGGATAGTATTATATAGTGTTTCCCGAATTGTGCCTGCGAACTGGGTGAATTTGTTGTAGTCTTTTTGCGAAGGGGCTGCGGCGTAATTCCGAGCTCAATACCTAGTGTTAGTAATAATACGCTATATATTAGTATACGAGGTTACTTAAGATCCCTAAAATCTAGGGGGTTATTATAACTAAGCGCTTCCTCGAGGTAGTTAGCAAGTATATAGCGCTTATATAGGCTTATAACGCCCTTATTAAGGTTATTACAGCTACATAGACTAGCGCGAAGCTATACGCCCTTATTAAAATAGCTTTAATATTTAGCGCTCTTATTACCCAGTAGTTAAAGCAGCCTAGCGCCCTTATAGGTATATTTACTATATTAGTAGGCGTGCTTAAACCTACTACTCCTAAAAACTCTATAATAAAGCGAGATAATAGTAGGGATTATATATAATACCCCTATAGGTATACCTACTATTAGCTAGCGTGATATTATAATTACTTCTTTTTAGTAGTTTAGCTTAATAAAGCTAAATAAATTATTTAGCTTACAAGGCTAGAAAGCGAAGCTATCCTAGCTACCCTATATACTAATAAGTTCTCTTACCTATATAATATACTTTAAGAGGAGGGTATATAAAACCTTCTATTAAATACCTAATAAATATTAAGATATAAGCCCCTTATTCTTATAAGTAGACCGCTCCTATTACTATTATTATAAATAGTATAGCACGGGGCCCTCCTAGCATACTAGCCCCCTTATAAGTAGATCGCTCCCCTTATTATAGCTATAGCTAGGCCCCTTTAAGTAGATCGCTCCCCTTATTACTAAGTAGACCGCTCCCCCTCTTCTTATTATTCTATAGGTAGCGCTATATAGGATGCCTAGGGTACTACTCCCCTTATTATATTTAGTTATAAATAGCTTTACTTTACTTTATATTTAGCCTTAGGGGATATTATAAGGTAAGGAGGGTATATTATATAGAATAGGGCTTACTACTATAGTTATATATAGTCCTACTTACTCTAGAGCGGGTATATATATCCCTTCCGTTTATATACCCCTATTTCTATTAGTCGGCGCAAGCCGTACTCACTAACGTTCGCCTAGGCCGCCTAGGCTGCGTCTGCCTTAGAAATACGGAGGACCTGCTTAAAGAAGGGCTACTCTATAGGGTATATAATAACCTACTAAACTTCTATTACTAAGTTTACTTACTTAGCTCTAATACTATCGCGCCTTATAAAGTCCCTTATAGGGGTATTAAAGTAAGCCCTCTTAAGGGCTATATTAATAATACGCTCTCTATATATAGCGGAGTAGTTAATAAAGGAGCGGGTTTTATTAATTATATTAAGGCTAAACTCTCTAGTAATCCCCTCTATATTATTTATATTAAAGAGCGTACCTTACTTAGGCTTAGCGTATTTATATATAGGGTTTAGTATTAATATAGTTAAGGGATAAGAATAAGGATAAGGGAGAGGTATAAGGCCCTGCTCGCAGAGCTTCTTATACTTCTAGCTATAAGAACCTCTTAGGAAAGACCTCTCTAGTTAAGGAGTTACCTCTTATATAGTAGTATTTATAGTACTTTTAGCACCTTACTAGAAGGTCGACTTTTTAAGTTAAGGAGTTATCTTATATAGTAGCTTTTGTAGCACCTTACTAGAAGGTTTAGCGAGGGCGTTACTATAAGAGCCTTCGTAGCCCGTTTAGCTCTAATATAATTAGCCCTAGTATAGCGTATATCTAACTTTATATAGTAATATTTATAGGGTTTACTTGCGAGTAGTAGGAACGTATGGGGTTCCTATATTATTTTCCTTAACTAGTAGAGGGTATAGGTTAAAATACCTATATAGTATTTCCGAAATTATACCTGCGAACTAGGTGAATTTAATATAGTCTTTTTGCGAAGGGGCTGCGGTGTAATTCCGAGCTTAATATACCCCTATTTAGAGAGACTTATTCTATAATTCGTTCTATAGATACCTATATATACACTCCTTTATTATAGACTTTATCCTATGTACCCTTCTTTACAATAACCCTCCCCTTAAGCGCTTGTAGCTATCGCGATATATAATATAGGTAATAAGTAGTAGTAGTATAGCTTATTCTTAAGGTTTCTTTTAGTAATAATTATATTAAAGTAGTTCCTATATAAGTTATAATAATAGATAGTTAGACTAATACTTACTAGGATCCTTTAGTAACTATTCAATACTAACTAGGGACTATCTTTTATACACTTATAATAGACCTATTATAGTTTATCTTACTAGTTAGTTAAGGAATACTAATAACTAGTTCTATATCTACTTTATTATATATAATAGTTAATACCTTAGATTTACTCTCCTTAGTATCCTTATAAAGTTAAGCGACCTTAGTTATTTAGTATTTAATATTATATTAATTATATATATTATATAGAGTATACCTCTCTTTTATTAAATATGCTTTAGTCATTTTATATAGTAAATAGAAACGTTTAAGTAATAACTCTTTCTGATATTTTAATCTATAATGAGGGTCCTTAAGTTCTATCTTCTTATCGAATACTAGGTTAGCGTAGTAATAGTCTAAGGTATACCTTAATAAGGTTTAATATAGGTTAAGGGTAGCTATAGCTAGGTTCCTATTATCCGACTTAATATAGCTATTAATAGTATTAATACAATAGTATATATTCTTGTAGATAGTCTTTAAACTGCTATTAATACATATATTATTAATTTTATTATTATATAAAAGCGGATTAAATAACCTAATTATATTAGTCTTAAAGCAAGAAGTGCTATACCTAGGCTTAGTAGCTAATATACTAGCTATTACTTATACTACCCCTTCCTTATTTATAGAGAGAAGGAATATAAGAAAGTTATAGCTAATAAGAACCTATTAGGTTTAGATAAAGGTTTAATAGTATCTCTTAGCTTAGCTAGTAGTTAAGGGTATTAATTACCTTAATTATTATTACTCTTATAGCTAGGGCTACCTCCTCTACTATTTTAGGCTTTAGGGTTATTATTATTACCTCTATTACTAGGGTATCTAGGTAGTATAGGTAGTAGTAATAGTAGAGGAGTGTCCTCTATATATTTAATATCCTAATTATATCCTTTACCTTTATTAAGGTATCATAGTCTAGCTTTAGATTCTTAGGAGCTAGTCTTATTATAATATTTACCCTAGCTTTATATACTTAGGTAGCTTTAAGAGTTACCTAGCTTAGGCGCGAGAGGGCTATCTTATTCCTTTCCTGAGATTAGAAATAAAACGCTTAATATATCTTTACTTTCCTTACAAGATATATAGAATATATTTAGACTTAACTTAGGTATTAATACAATTAAAATATCCTTTAAGATAAGTTAAAGAGGTAAGGGTTATAAAGTATTTATAAGCCGCCTAGGCTGCCTCTGCCTTAGCAATGCGGAGGACCTGCTCGAAGAAGGGCTACTCTATAGGGTATATAATAACCCGCTAAGCTTCTACTACTAAGTTTACTCACTTAGCTCTAATACTATCGCGCCTTATAGAGTCCCCTATAGGGGTATAATGGTAAGCCCTCCTAAGGGCTATACTAATAATATACTCTCTATATATAGTAGAGTAGTTAATAAAGGAGCGGGTTTTATTAATTATATTAAGGCTAAACTCTCTAGCGATTCCCTTTATATTATTTATACTAAAGGGTATACCTCGCTTAGGCTTAGCGTATTTATATATAGGGTTAAGTGCTAATATAGTTAAGGGATAAGGATAAGGAAGAGGGATAGGTATAAGGCCCTGCTCGCAGAGCTTCTTATACTTCTAGCTATAAGAACCTCTTAGGAAAGACCTCTTTAGTTAAGGAGTAACCTCTTATATAATAGAATTTACCTTACTAGAAGGTTAACCTTTTAGCTTAAGGAGTTATCTTATATAGTAGCTTTTACCTTTAGCACTTTACTAGAAGGTCGATCTTTTAGGTTAAGGAGTTATCTTATATAGTAGCTTTTATAGCACCTTGCTAGAAGGTTTAGCGAGGGCGTTACTACGAGAGCCTTAATAGCCCGTTTAGCTCTAATATAATTTGCCCTAGTGCGGCGCGCGTCTAACTTTATAATATTTAGAGGGTTTGCTTATAAGTAATAGGAATATATAGGGTTTTTATATTATTCTCCTTAACTAGTAGAGGGTATAGGTTAAAATACCTATATAGTATTTCCTAAATTATGCTTATAGACTAGGTGAATTTGTTATAGTCTTTTTGCGAAGGGGCTGCGGCGTAATTCCAAACTTAATAAAGTATTTATAAGACTTCGATTAAAATTATAATATTCCTCTAGAGTTAATAGAAATACTAAGAAAGCTTTAGGAATTATTATTATATTAAGTTTAGATATAGGTTTTACGATATCTAGATTATCTATAGCTTTAGCTCTTAAGGTTTTATAGCCTCCCCTCTCTTTATCCTCTTTAAAGGGAAGTATTAGATTTATTTAATCTCTATCTTAATATATTAAGTATAACAAGGGAGGTTAAAGTAATATTACTATCTAATAACATTAGTAAATAGTTATAAGTTTATTATCTATACTCTTAAGATCTTATTTTAAATATATTAAGTAGTGTTATATATTTCTCTATATAATAGCGACTTTTAAATATATCTATAGTAATTACTTAAATATTATCTAAAGTTCTTATAAGTAATAGTTATAATACTTACTTTTATAACTAACCTAAGGAGAGTATACTTAATCTAACTAAGTAATATATAGAACTTATTAGGGTATTACTTAAGTATTACTATAAAGTTTATAATAATTAAATACTTAATAAGCTCTAGGAGGTTAGACTTAAGACCTTCCTTAATCTTATTAATTAGAGAGTAGCTTATCGGGTATTAAGCTCGGAATTACGCCGCAGCCCCTTCGCAAAAAGACTATAACAAATTCACCTAGTTCGCAGGTATAACTTAGGAAATACTATATAGGTATTTTAACCTATACCCTCTACTAGTTAAGGAAAATAATATAGGAACCCTATACGTTCCTACTACTCGCAATTAAACCCTCTAAATATTAGTATATAAAGTTAGACGCGCGCCATACTAGGGCTAATTATATTAGAGCCGAATAGGCTACTAAGGCTCTCGTAATAACGCCCTCGCTAAACCTTCTAGTAAGGTAAAAGCTACTATATAAGATAACTCCTTAACCTAAAAGGTCAACCTTCTAGTAAGGTATTGCGAACGCTACTATATAAGAAGTAACTCCTTAACTAAAGAGGTCTTTCCTAAGAGGTTCTTATAGCTAGAAGTATAAGAAGCTCTACTACTATAAGCAGGGCCTTATACCTCTCCCTCTTCCTTATCCTTATCCCTTATTAATATTAGTACTAGACCCTATATATAAATACGCTAAGCCTGAGCGAGATATACCCTTTAGTATAAATAATATAGAGGGGATTGCTAGAGAGTTTAGCCTCGATATAATTAATAAAACCCGCTCCTTTATTAACCACTCCGCTATATATAGAGACCGTATTATTAGCATGGCCCTTAAGAGGGCTCACCTTAATACCCCTATAGGGGACTAGCTTATCGGGTATTATTATTAGCGAGGTTTATTATCTCTTTGGGATATTTCTTATTTAAGGAAATCTTTAAGGCTTAATATCTCTTAGGGATATCTCTTCGTTTAGGGAAATAGTAAACAGTTAATATCTCTTATTAATATTTCCTAGGTAAGGGGAAGGGGGAGTTTAGAGGCTTTTAATAATATATAATACCTATAAGTATTAACTACTAAGATATTACTTTGTATAAACTTAATAAGGTTAGCTATTTATATAGTTAAGTACATTCCTTAATTATAAGGGATATGCTTAGTTATAAGGGGATATAGCTAACTATTAAGGTTATACTACTAATTAATATAGTCTATATAATAGGTAAAAAATATAAGTAAAAACCCTATAATTTAAGAAGCTTTTCTCCTTAAAGGTAATAAACCCTTTTAAGGAGGTTTACCAGGGTTGGGAAAAGGTCAGTTAGTATTTATTCGATTAATTAGTCTGACTAAATTAGTCAGACTAAAGTTAGCTATTTTTTAACTAGACTGAACTAGGTTAGTAATAGTCACTAGCCTAATTAGTCTTAGTCTAGTCTAGTTAACTAATTAGTTCACTAGTTAGTTAATATAGTATTATAATAATTATCTAATATATTTAGATTTAATAAAGTTTAAAATTAAATAGTTGTATATATGATATATTACTTAAGTTAGAATCTTTTAAAAGAATAAAGAGTTTTCTCTATACTAATAGCTTTAATACAAAGCTTCAAAAATATATATAGATATATATATTTATAAAAGTATTAATACTTATTAAAGTCAATTATTATAATTATTAATCTTAACCTTTATATAAGCTTTCTCTTTATTATAGCTAATAGTTATTATATAAAATTAATGTTAAAGATTTATAATTGTCTTAATATTACTTATATATAGTATTTATTTATATATATATATATCTATTATTTTAAGTCCTAATATAAGTTAATAAAATAATAAAAAATAGTATAACTTACTTTAATTTTAAAAGTAAAAATAATAGTAAGTATATAAAGAGCTCTTAATATTAAGCTCGGAATTACGCCGCAGCCCCTTCGCAAAAAGACTATAATAAATTTACCTAGTTCGTAGGTATAATTCGGGAAATACTATATAGGTATTTTAACCTATACCCTCTACTAGTTAAGGAAAATAATATAGGAACCCTATACGTTCCTACTACTCGCAAGCAAACCCTCTAAATATCACTATATAAAGTTAGACGCGCGCCGCACTAGGGCTAATTATATTAGAGGCGAACGGGCTACTAAGGCTCTTATAGCAAAGCTACTATATAAGATAACTCCTTAACCTAAAAGGTCGACCTTCTAGTAAGGTACTAAAAGTACTACGAACGCTACTATATAAGAGGTAACTCCTTAACTAAAGAGGTCTTTCCTAAGAGGTTCTTATAGCTAGAAGTATAAGAAGCTCTGCTATTATAAGTATAGCCTTATACCTCTCCCTTATCCTTATCCTTATCCCTTAACTATATTAATACTAGACCCTATATATAAATATACTAAGCCTGAGCGAGGTATACCTTTTAGTATAAATAATATAGAGGGGATCGCTAGAGAGTTTAGCCTTAATATAATTAGTAAAACCCGCTCTTTTATTAACTACTCTGCTATATATAGAGAGCATATTATTAGTATAGCCCTTAAGAGGGCTTACCTTAATACCCCTATAGGGGACTCTATAAGCTATAATAGTATTAGAGCTAAGTAAGTAAACTTAGTAGTAGAAGTTTAGTAAGTTATTATATACCCTATAGAGTAGCCCTTCTTCGAGTAAGTCCTCTATATTACTAAGGCGGAGGTAGCCTAGGTAGCCTAGGCGAACGTTAGTAAGTACGGCTTATACTAACTACTTTAATATAGAGAGAGCGTTACTAATAATAGCATAGCTAGCGGACGAAGCAGTAATAGAGGTAGTATTAGTAGCGCGGGTAGTATGCGAAAGGAAAGGTTAATAGTTTCGTAGTTTAAATAATTAAAAACTATATTATTATTAATATAAAGTTAAAGATCGTAAGGCTATAAGCACGTATAAGTGCGGCTATGGTTAGGAGAGGATTATATAACCGAAGGCTATATATTATTAGGAGGCGCGGAGTTAGAAGGTCTGTTGCACTTAAGCAGATAAAATCACTATGCAGTGGCCAGAGGCCGAGCTCTTAATATATATATATATATATATATAAGTATATATAGTACTTATTAAAGTTAATTATTATAATAATTAATCTTTAACTTTCAAATAGGTCTTTTGCTTATAATAAGTAATAGTTATATTATAAGACTAATATTAAGGACTTATCGTTGCCTTAATACTACCCGTATAGAGTTTTTAGTTCTATATATCTATTATCTTATATACTAGTAAATTTTTCATAAAGTAATAAAAAAGAACATAACTTACCTTAGCTTTATAGTTTTAAAAGGCCTCTGGCCACTGCATAGTGATTTTACCTGCTTAAGTGCAATAGACCTTCTAACTCCGCGCCTCCTGATAATATATAGCCTTCGGTCACGTGATCCACTAGATAGCCTCACTATCTTTAACTTCATATCGATAATAACGTGGTTTTTGATTATTTAACAGACTATGAAACTATCGACTTTTCCTCTCGCATACTACCCGCGCTGCCGTCAAATACCGCCTCTATTACCGCTTCGTCCGCTAGCTATGCTATCGTTAGTAACGCTCTCTCTATGTCATAGTCGGTGCAAGCCGTACTCACCGACGTTCGCCTAGGCTGCCTGGGCTGCCTCTGCCTTAGTAATACGGAGGACCTGCTCGAAGAAGGGCTACTCTATAAGCTCTAATGCTATCGCGCCTTATAGAGTCCCCTATAGGGGTATTAAGGTAAGCCCTCTTGAGGGCTATGCTAATAATACGCTCTCTATATATAGCGGAGTAGTTAATAAAGGAGCGGGTTTTATTAATCGTATTAAGGCTAAACTCTCTAGCGATCCCCTCTGCGTTATTTATACTAAAGGGCGTGCCTCGCTTAGGCTTAGTATATTTATATATAGGGTCTAGTGCTAATATAGTTAAGGATTTATTATAGGTTAGATAAGGATAAGGAAGAGGGAGAGGTATAAGGCCCTACTTATAGAGCTTCTTATACTTCTAGCTATAAAAACCTCCTAGGAAAGACCTCTTTAGTTAAGGAGTTACCTCTCGTATAGTAGTATTCGCAGTACCTTACTAGAAGGTTAACCTTTTGGGTTAAGGAGTTATCTTATATAGTAGCTTTTATAGCACCTTATTAGAAGGTTTAGCGAGGGCGTTACTATAAGAGCCTTAGTAGCCCGTTTAGCTCCGATATAATTAGCCCTAGTATAGCGCGCATCTAACTTTATATAAGGGTTTACTTGCGAGTAGTAGGAATATATAAGGTTCCTATATTATTTTCCTTAACTAGTAGAGGGTATAGGTTAAAATACCTATATAGTATTTCCCGAATTATGCTTACGAACTAGGTGAATTTGTTATAGTCTTTTTGCGAAGGGGCTGCGGTGTAATTCCGAGCTCAATAGTTTTAAATATAATATTAATAGTAAGTATAAAAAGAGCTTTTAATATATATATATATATATTAATAATATTAATTAAAGTAGTTAGGAAAATATTAAAGCCTGGGAAGTAAAGAGGAAGTAAGTTAGGTTTATATACTTTAAGTATATTTCTAGAATATTCTTTTGCTTATTAATTAGAAATACAGATTAATAATATTAAGGTAATATTATTAATATCCTTTAGTTTATTAATAAGTATTACTAATACTCAATTCTGGTAGTTTCTACTACTTTCTATATTATTCTAGAGTATTCTAATTAGTAATAGTAAGTAGGTATATTAAGTTAATATTTTTAATATACTTTAAACTATTAGTAAGTATTACTAATACTATATTCTAGTAGTTTCTACTACTTTCTATACTATTCTCGAGTATTCTAATTAGTAATAGTAAGTAAGTATATTAAGTTAACATTATTAATATACTTTAAGCCATTAGTAAGTATTACTAATCCTAAATTCTAGTAGTTTCTACGACTTTCTATGCTATTCTGGAGTATTCTTATTAGTAATAGTAGGTAAGTATATTAAGTTAATATTATTAATATACTCGAGGCTATGAGTAAGTTTTATAAATACTTAGTTATACATTAAGAAGCAATAGAACCTTCTAGAAACTTAAAAAAAGTATTTAAAGAATAGTAATCTCCTCATTATTCTACTTTTCTATACTCTACTAAACTAGAGATAAATATTCATATTATATATCTATACTACTTATATCTTTTATTACTACTCATTATGTTCTTTTATAAGAATATATCTATTTAAAATAGATTCTTTTATCGAGTCTTCTCAAGCTCCTACTAGTCCTACTAGTCCTATTTATACTACTACTAGTAATATTCTTACTAGTAGTATTATTATGTCTAATAATACAGACTCTTTATATAATCAAGAGGACTATAAATTAGAGCCTAATAGAGAGTCTAACGCTTATATATTTAAAAATAACCTCTTTACTCATACTCTCTTACCTATTAATTATACTAAGGAGAGAAATGCGAGTTAAGTATACTACGTAAGTATATAATACTATTTATTAATATATATATATATATATATATAATATATAATATACTAATATTAATTATAGATATGATAAAGATTGGGTTATTAAAGTTAAAGGCTTTCAAATCTCTAACTTTACAAGACATTATAAGCAATCTTATCCTAATATAGCTTATAATAAAAAGTCACAAAGCTTTCATTCTAAAAGTAAGTATATATCTCTTATAATAATATATATATAATAAATACTAACATTACTATAGAATCCGATATAGTACCTATTAGAGAGGCATTCTGTAGTAATAAAAGACCTCGTAATAGTACTATAACTAATTTTAATAAAGAAGAGGCTTATATTAAGATATTAGACTTTATGGTAGAAAATAACTTATCTTTTACTGCTATAGAGTCTAAGTCCTTCAAAGAGTTATTAAACTATTATAATAGGTAAGTTATAATTATAATTATATATGTATATATATTATATTATATACTAATGATATCTTAGGTTAAATCCTATTACTTATAGGAAAAAGATTAAAATTCTACTAGATTCTACTTATAGAAGATCTTTATCTATTATTAATTCTGAAATAACTAGTAATATTAACAGCTAAGGAAACTTTTCCTTTGTTTTTAATATATAGACCTCGAAGCCTCAAGATACCTATTTAGGTATTATTATAAGCTATATTAATAGCCACTTTAAGTTTGTATATAAGCTTATAGGTAAGTAATATTATATTATATTATATATTATTATATATTAATAACTATTATATATAGTATTCAAAGACCTTAGTGAAGCTTATACTAGGCTTTATATTTATAAACAGGTTAGAGATAGTTTAACTATATATCCTAACCTAACTATGGATAGCTTTTTTAGGTAAGTGCTTTTATATATGATATATTAATTTATATATACTAATTATATCTATAGCTTTACTAGAGATAATACATCTGATAATTCTACATTTTTAGATTCCTTTAAGACTAATTATAAATTAGTTTATAATAAGGAATTTAATAATAATATTAGATATATTGCTCATATTATTAATATAGTAGTATAAGATATATTAGATGATTTTATATCTAGTACTACTAAAGAAGAACAGTTATTAAATGATACTAATAATAATATTAGTATAATTAATAATAACTTAGCTATTAAAGAGGAAGACTTTAATAGTAATGTATTAAGTAGTAAGTATTAACTTTAATATATTAATTATAATAGATTTACTAACTATTAATATAGGTATTATTAAACGTATCTATAGAATTACGGTTATAGTTAAATATACTAGCGAAATTAAAAGACTACTATTAGAAGGTATTGAAAAAGCTAAACGAGATACTACGTTACCTTCTAATTATAATAAGAAGATTATTCCTCTAGGTAGGTTATTTTCCCTCTATATATATATATTATAAATATCATTATTTATTATATATGTCTAATACTAACTATATTTAGATAATAAAACTAGATGGAATTCTACTTATAGAATGATTTCTACTACTTTAGAGCTAAAACCAGCTTTAGAGTATATTTATAGAAATACTAGTAATTTAGAGTATAAAAGACTCTATATTACTAGTAGTAAGTATAAAGCTTTAAAAGATCTAGAATCTATATTCTAGGTCTTCTTAAAGCCTAGTACTCGTCTATAATCTAACTATATATTAGCCTTAATAAGGTTTTATTACATATATATACTATATATAATAAACTAGATAACTTACTCTTAAAGTTTAAAGCTTTAAGAGATAGGCTACCTGAATTAGTAAGTATTAGTATTATTATTATTATTATTATTATATATACTAACTATATATAGAGAGAGTATTATACTATTCTAATAGATAGCTTAACTAAAGGAATAGTTAAGCTATCTAATTATTTTCCTAAAAAGCTAGATCTATTTAATCTAGAAACCTGTAGACCTTATATTATAAGTTTAATTCTAGATCCTAGATTTAAGCTTTTTTATTTTAAAAATAATAAGCTTTTATATTATTATAATAGTATAGAAGAAGACGTTATAGAGTTATTAAGAAAGGAGTATGATAAGTAAGTATATTATTTATTTTATTTATATAATATAATATTATTTATATTACTTACTAACCATAAATAGAGTTAAAATAGAAAGAGATGGATTTAACTTATCTGAGGATATATTAGAAACTAATCTATCTAATTTGGATTCTGATAATAACTTTTATCTTAGTAATACTAACATAGAAGTTGAATATATTAGTTGCTGTGCCGAAAGGCCGTTAACTTAAGAGGTAAGTTAATAATAATATTATTATAATTATAATTATAATTATTATCATTATGTATTAATATTAATATTAATATACTAACTTATTAAAGGCTAATCCTTTATTATATTAGAAGAATAATAATTATAAATTTCTAATACTAGCTATTATAGCTAGAAGATACCTAGCTATACTAGCTACTCCAGCTTTAGTAGAAAGGGTCTTTTCTATTTCTAGTAATATAGTTACTAAAAATAGAAATAAATTAAATCCTAATACTATAGCTAAATTATCCTTAATAATAAGGAGCTATTAGTTCTAGTTAAAACCTTTAGGGTAGTTAAAGAGATCCTATATAATTCTATAGTAAGGGGATATTACTTTATCTTCTAATATTCATCTTAAAATCACTTATTTTATATATATAATTACGTAGTATTAGTATTATAAGTATATTAGGCCTTTAATCCTTACCCCCTAAGCAGCGTATACTAGCTACTCTAGAGCCTTAGGGCTAAGGTGCCCGCTTTAGAGGTACTAAAGTATTATATTATTACTCTAGTCTAGTAGTAATATAAAAGAGGTATACTTATATATTATAAGTATATAGTTTATATTATTAATCATAGTATTAATACTTTAGGGGATCTACTCGGGAATAGAGTATAAGGAACGAGGCTTATATTTAAGGAAGGCGAGGTTTACCTTCCTAATACGTTTCTTAATTATAACGCTATTCTTATAGGTTCTAAAGTAAAGTATATAGTTATACCCTAAATATTAAATACCTATCTTCTAAAGTAGCGCTTTAGAGATAATATTAATATAAAAGTTCTCTATGTATCCTATATTATAAAGTATAAGGTCCTCTATATTTACGTCTTTTAGGCTATTAAGAGTATTTTTAATAATTTATATACCCTTTATAATAATTAGGTATAAAGCTATTCTAGAATTAACCTATTCTCTTTTATAATACCTAATTAAGGAGGGTATAAGTAAGGACTTATTATTTATAAGGTGCATCCCTCTATAGTTATCTAGGACCGTAGACTTATATAATATATAGGGTCCTAAGTAGGGGGTTATAAAAATACTTAGGTACTCTTTATCTAAGTTAACTATATTATCCCTAACCTCGTTTAAGAGGGCTATATAGAAAGCGACTATTACTATATTAGTAAGGTAGCTCGGGGCTGCGTTAGATTTCTTTGATAAACCCTTATTACCCCCCTTATTATTTTAGTAGTTCTTACCCTTATAGGGTATAGGATATAGCTAGCCCTTGCGAGCGAGTTTAATATAAAGATTAGTAAAGCGTAGGTTACTATTTAACTAGTTCTAGATCTAGGCTACTTATATATTTATTACTAATATATATAGGCCCTTCTAGTATTATCTAGTTAAGGTAGCTTCTAAGCGGTTATAATTACTACTTAGCTATTAATAGCTCGACCTATATAGGTACTATTTACTACTAGATGAGTTACTAGTTATAGGAATACTTAATAAGTTAGCCTTATCTATATAGCTAGCTAGCGTTGCGAAGACCCTAGCGCTTTATTCTTATAACCTTAAGTAGAGTATATCCTTATATAAGAGGTCCTCGAATATATTAGTATATTAGCTTATATTAGAGACTAGCGTCCTTACTCGCTCTTATTTAAGGATATTTATAATCTCTATATTAGCTTAAGTAAGTATAAAGTAATAACTTATTACTTAAAGAAAAGTTTTTAAAGCGAGGGTACTACTCGCTTTAGGAAGCGTAAGCTAGGTAATATAGAGGTAGACGCCCCTAAAGTCCTTAATCTAGGTATTAGGATTAATACTCCTATTAACCTTTTCTAGAACTTAGATATACTCTTCTTAAATAGTAATAAGGGTATTAGCCTTATTTAGAGCGTAGTAATATTTAAGATTAATAATAAAGCTATAAAAGGTTATATCCCCTTTAGTAAGAAGTTCTATATATATAGGTATAATAATATTATAAGTAATAATCTCTATAACTAGATAGTTAATCTATTTAAACTCCTAGTCCTTATAGGTTTACTTAGATTCTTATATAATAAGCGAATAAAAGTACTCTAGGTATCACTCCTATATACCTATAGTATTCTTATTAATTATAACTAGGGTAGCTAGAGGCTAAAGGGGTTATGATTTATTTATTATTTATATCTTAATAATAGACTTAGGAGTAGTCCTAGAAGTAGTATTAGTAATAGCCTCTTCTAGAGCCTCTTAGTTAAGTAGAGCGATATATTAATTATAAGCGCTCTTCTCCTATAGTTATTAAGTATTAAATTCCTAGTTTTATTTAGTAATATATAAGTTAAGAGTTAGAGTTTCTAATAAGGTTTTACCTAGGTATAAAGGTCCCTTAGGGTTATCTAGGTTAATATACTTCTAGACTCTAGTAGCTTAGGCTTTAGCTTAGATTATAATATACTAAGTAGTAAAATCCTTATATATAGTTAGGTAGTATAATATTATAATAATAGTAATAGAAGATATTATAGTTAAAGTTATTTAGAAATAGAGGGTTTATAATAATAGAGGATAGTATATAATAAGCAGGAAAAAAGGAATAAGAGAGAGGAAGTTTTAATAAGTACTTTTAGTAGTAAAGGCTTATTTTAAAATAGTAATTAGGGGTCTAGTTAGAGCTAGGCTTATAACTATTAAGAAATATCTAATAGGGCTATATTTATAGTTACTAAAGAGCTTATTCTATTACAATAAGAGTAGCTATAATATAGTTACTTATAACTATAGTTAGAGGAATAACCTCTAGATAAAGGTCGCTCTAGAGCTAACGTTAGTCACGTGCCGCGCTAGGAACGGGCGATGCTAAAGGCATCACGACAATTCCCTACCTGAGACTGCCTTTCTGATCTAGTAGAGTCGTTTGGTCCCCCTAGATTTAGTGAGGAAAACCGTTCGTTTTTCCGTGGAGGCGTGTGTTCTGCTCCGCCTTCTGAGGCAGCTGGGTGTCGACTTCATGAGACAAATTAGGAAATTTCGTGCCTGCCTCCGTATACCAAGGTCGAAATATGCCATTTCTTCTCCATCTCCTACCTACCCTATGGGTGACCCGGGAGAAGAGCCCGAAACTGTGGTTTCCGTGCCTACCAGGCCCGTGGTGGATCAGTCCTCCACATTGGGCAGCACAGAGGCTCTCCCCTTGATAAGTTGTCTTGAATCTTTGAACGGGTGTCCCGAGTTTGGAAGCTACAATCGCTCTTGCAAGATCCTTAGTCGCACCATAGGGCTATCCCATTCAATGCCACAAGACGCCAGAAACCCCTTGTGCGGGGTAAAGCCAATCGACATACACGCAGCGACGCTAGATGCTTTTTTTGCCCAATTATAAAATCCATTTTCTCGAAATTTGGAGTAAAACTGGGTAAATGAGAGACGTATCTTTTTGGCGTCTTGTGGTATTGAAGGAGATGAAATATTTTGATGGCGGCGATCATGGCCGTCATCGGTTCCGGACCTCAGGATTAGTTGGCGCTGGTATAGTGTGGATTTATTCGAGAAACACATTTTGTAATGGAGTTCGACTATGCACATGTCTGCATTTCCGGATCGCAGCAACAGCGTCGACGACGAAAATGAAACTGAAGTTCTCTACCTAACTTGCGATGGTATCTCCTTAATTCCCGTTTCTCGTGCCAGGCTCATAGAACAGATGATTGGTATAGAGGTCGTCCGCAATCAAGGTTCACCTTTGAGGTTCGTACTGTGGTAGTATTTTTGATTTTGTTGGTATCGCGCGCCCATCGCAGCGTTAATCCAGCTGCGTGAGGTGGCTTGATTAATCTAGCTACGAGCGCCGGGCGCGCCTGGCTACAGAGTGGTGCGGCCGATCCCTTACGTAAAGGTTCGGGCCGAGATTCGGGCCTCGGGCCCAGGCCCAGCCGACTACCATCTCGCACCAGCTAAACGCGCCTTACGTGATCAGCAATTACGTAAGTTGCCACACTCTACGATCAACGCTGCGATCGCGGCCGCCGCCTCTAGAGCAACCGACATCTCCTAAATATCACCACCACAGACAGTAAATATTCACGATATTCGCTACCCACAGTACGCTACCAGATAGCTGGTCCTGGTAGACCAACACTGAGCGGTGGTTGACTTCTCAGCTACCACTATGCGATACGTCAATTAAATGCAGATCAACAAGCCTCGAGAAGAGGCGGTCTCGTTGATATTCGTTTGGATCTGTTCTGCCCAGAAACGCTCGATCGATTGACCCCTGCTAACGAGGCAGTCGCAACTTTGAAACGGATGCTTTGTATCGTCTCGAACTTTTCCTCTTCCAATCTTCGAGAAGGGTGCGTCAACGCCGACGTCGCCAACGCCAGCGGGATCGAGTGACATCTCGCCACGGCATCGACAACGGCAGGATCGCGACGACGGCCCCGACGGCCCTCCACGGCTTCCAATCCCATGCTCAACAGAACCAGTCGCGAAGCGATCCCAGAGATGGTCTGTTTCGCTCAGAATCGCTCTCGGCATCCGCTCCTACTTCCTACTTGAAAAGCGTCCATCACGTGCCCAACCTCAACGTCAAAATATGGACCCGTCAACTCACGATCGATAGCAAGGTCGACTACCTACCTCCTCTCTCTCGATCACCCATCGCTCTCGGCCTCCTACCTTCTCGCGAGCAGAGCTTTTGCGTCATACATGCAAATAAGAGATTTCCCCGTTTTCGACCACCTTTGCCAAGTCAACGTTGACGGCAAACGGCCACTTCGAGCACGTTTGACGACAACTGCCCGAGCGCGCGGCGCGCGGCGTACCTTGCCACACTCGTTTTCCGCTATTCGACCACCGAACGCCGACCGCCGACTACTGGCCACAAGAGAATCTTTCACGGTTGTTTAACCTTGCCAACCCACACTCCTTCCACAACGCCACCGCGCCGTCTTCTCGTTCCCCAGATTCTACCGCTCGGTTGACAACGTCACCTGTCGAGCCTGCCTACTCTCTCGTCAACTTTCACCCTCGGTACTCTTCTTCTCGCGAGTCTCCAACCCTCGCTTCAACATGGAGATCCTTCCCAACCCTTACCCTCTCCTTGAGCCACACCAAGCCGAGCAAGCACCACAGCTGTAAACCGTCTACCAGACGAACAAGCTCCGGCAGCTTCGGCCCCTAGTAAAGCTCTTTGTGACCGTGGAGTGGTAATCCTCATTTGCTACTTGGCTTGGTGCTTCGCTCCATCAGGAACGTTGAAATCTGGCCCTCCACACCGTCGGCAACGCCAGCAACTTCTCGAACAACCATCTTTGGTTCGCTCGTGAGCTCATTAAACGCCGCTCTCGAATGTACTTATAGTTGCCAAAAGGCTCTTCACCATGGCCTACTCCACCAATCCCAACCCTCCGGTACCTCCGCCTCCAGCCCCTCCTGTTCCTCCGGGGAGCAACCACCTCATCCCTGTCCTTGCCAGAGTTCACGACATAGTTCGACCGTGGGGGGAAATCTTGGCGACATCGACTTAAAGTCAGCCACCATTACTCAGGAGCAGCTTGCCTCATATTTCTTATTTAGTAAGGAGTGCTACTGACTTGATGGCCTCACTGGTTCCGGCCCCTGAGGTCGGGCGTACACCGACTTCGAAAGTGTGCCGGAGTCTGCCTTCACTCGCTGCAACGCCGCTGCCACGAAGGACTTCCGAGACTTCCTCATTGCCAATGCTGTCTACGTCACCATGGATGGCACCTCCATTGCCTCCAACGTCTACGCCGCTCTTCACCAAGACCTCCCAAGCGGACGGACGAGGAGATCAACGACCAGGCCTCCCAGATCGCTGCCCTCAAGAAAGCTATGAAGGACGTCAACTTCCTCAAAGCTTCTCATCTTCAAGGATTGCTGCGTCAAGGCCGGTTTCAACGAGTTCCAGACCCCACGTGCCTTCTCCATCATGCTCAAATGCAAGGCGCTCAACTACTACGGCCAACTCCGTGGCGACTCGTCGAGTTGATTGCCAGCATGACTCGGATGGCTTGAGGGATGAGATTTGAAAACTTCTCACCCCTCACTTCGCCGGCATCACCTTTGATGGTTTCAAAGCTGTCGGCGCGTTGGTCAATAACGCCACCTGCCACGCCATCACCAAGCAGGACTCTCACATCAAGATCAAACCCGCCGAACCTGCCTCACAGTTCTCTCTCGAGGGCAGGTATGGAACGACGACCTTCCAAGGCATCCTCCCCGATACTGGTGCCTCCGAGTATTCGGCAGCAGGCCAACTTCAGGTATTCGCACTGCAACGGATAATGTCAGACCTCGAAGTCAATGCCACGAGGTTGGCCAATATCACATTCGGCCCTGGCGACCCCATCCAATTCCTGTGATCTGTCAGAGTCCCCACGCCGCTGGTTCCTATCACCTTCCACGTCATGCCAAAGAATGCACCCTTCCTGTACTGTCTCCACCACATGGATACGATGGAGATCAGGTTCGACAAATTGAGAACGTCATGAAGCAGAGAGATCTCAGAGTTCCTGTCATCCGCAAGTGGGGGCATCCATGGATGCTTCTCCAACAGGAACAGTCGGTAGCTCAGTGCCATCCCACCGGGGTTGAGCTTCGCCGACTCCATCGCCGTTTCGGCCACCCGTCAGTTGCCAGATTTCTTTGCGTTCTCAACAGGGCTGGGCATGAGGTTGACAAGGGCCTTCTCGACCATAGGCAATGTCTGCGAGCACTGTCAACTCCACGCCGGTCAACCCAAGCGGTTCAGATTCACTCTTCGCAACGACCATGAATTTAACCATGAGGTCTTGGTGTGGATCATATATCTCGATGGGAACAGACCGGTACTCCACGTCGTTGACAGTGTCACCGGCTTCAGCACGGCCCATTTCCTCAAAGATCTGTCAGCTCAGCACACTTGGGATGCTCTACGCATGTGCTGGATCGACGTCTACCAGGATCCCCATGACTTCATCCCTACAGACGTGTGGCGAATAGGATAAGCCGCAAAAGTGGAACCACAATTGCGATAGTGCAATTGCAGCTTATATACGTATCACGACACACCCCCTCAGTTTCGCCCTAATAAGCGCGGAACTGCAACACTTTCAACCTTCTAATTAGGTATATCTCGCTAAAGTCTAGGTGGTTAAGCCGCTAGGATTCGAACCCATAACGCTGAGGTAGGGGACTTTAACCCCTAGGGTTAGGATTATATAAGCCCAAAAGATATACTCAAACCATTCTGGTATATAGTTAGGGTAGTATAGAGCTGGGCTCATAACTGTGGCGAATAGGATGAGCCGTAAAAGTGGAACCATAATTGCGATAGTGCAATTGCGGCTTATATACGTATCACGACAAGACGCCGGCATCAACTTCCGCAGCCGTGGATTCAAACGCGCTGCCCGCACGCTGGCGATCACCGTCAGAGAAGTCCCCATCGAGGCTCACCATGATATCGGCAAGGTTGAACGTTACCATGCCACCCTACGTCGTGCCTACGACATTATCTGTGCCGAGGATCCTTCTATCCCTCGCGAGCAGGTCTTGCAGATGACCGTCAAGACAATGAACGACACTGCCGGGCCCAACGGCCTGATTTCGACACTCCTCGTCTTCTCGGCGCCATCCCCAGGCGTCGCCAAGCGCGCCGAAGCTGTACAGAAAGCTACAGATGAACTTCGCCGTACAAACCTCGCCGTATGCACGCCATACGCCAAGTCTCTGATGCCCTCGCCCTCCGCAACGGCCCGAGTACGTCGTCAACGCTTGCCCTCCCGATCCAGTCAGACGTTCTTGTATGGCGTGAGAACAAGGGAAGGGCTGGCCCGTACAAGCTTCTTTCCATCGAAGCGGAGAACTGTACGCTTGACCTGCCTCGTGGACCCAAGGTCTTCCGTTCGACCCACATCAAACTATTTTCGACGACTTGGACGAAAACGTCGTCGACGTCAACCCTTCACCGAACGCCATCGCGGCACCGGCAACCTCGGTGAAAGAAGACCAAGAAGGATTGCAGCTGCCACCGCCGCCCCGTCGACGTGGCCGGCCTCGCAAGGGAGAAGAACGCCCGAAGCCACCTCCGGGCGAGCCACGCCGAAGCTATCAGAGACGGATCTCCACAGCAAAGACGGTTGGCGTTGACGTCGTTGCCGCGTTCTTCGCTGCTCACGGGGTCTTACTGACCAATAAGGAACGTGCCGACCTCAAACTAGCGACACAGCTCCGGAAGTCAGGCAAGATCATCATGCCTGGCCGCCCTTTCGAGCAATCCGACAAGGTCGTCGTCAAGGGACTCATTGATCAAGACATCTTTGGGATGGTAATGTACGACCCCGTCGAACACGCCAACGTTCGTATCTCCCAATCGCGAATGGTCGAGATGAAAGGCAAAAACGCCGACGAGCCCCACGAAAAGTCCCGCCTCGTTATTCAAGTTTACGTCGTCAACGGCAAGGAAGTGATCTAGACTCAGTCGCAGACGATACAACCCGTGAGTCAGCGTCTCATCCTTGCCATCGCACACCAATTACTTCTCTCCGGCAAGACTCCCTGGCTTCGCGATATAACGCAAGCGTACGTCCAGTCAACCACCAAGTTCAATAGAACGCTCCTCGCATCCTTCGCCGTCCAAATTCGCGATTAGTACCCCGAGGGCACCGTCATTAGAGTCATCAAGCCGATCTACGGCATCGCCGAGGCTGGCACCCACGGGTGGGCTACGTATAGCCGTCACCACAGAGAAGTTCTGCAGATGGTTACCTCAAGCTACGGACCCTGTCTCCTGATCTTTCCGACTGTCAAATCTGAGTTCACAGTTATCGGTATGCAGACTGACCACACTTTGGGGTTCACTGACGCCAATTTCTCGGCTCGTGAGGACCAGGCGTTGACCAAGGCCTCGTTTGCGACAAAAGTCAAGCAACAACTTGCCTTTAACGTTCGACGGCGGCGTCATTAGCATCGACAAGTCGGGTACCATCGTCCTCCGCCAGAAGGGCCAAGGCAAGAAGCTTGCCCTCGTCGACGTTGACGCAAGCCTGGACGCCGTCAAGAAGCGATACGTCGCGCAACGCGCGCGCGCAGCGTATATGGCATCGATCTGCCAGCCCGAAGCATCTACATTCTCTCGACCGCTGCCCAGCACTAGGATCCCTCACCTGATAACGTCAAGACGCTCAACGCGCGTCTACGATGGCAGATGGCCTCGCTGACGCGAGGGCTAACGTTTGTGCCCGTCGATCTACCGACTGCGAAGCTCTTCGTCTTTGTCGACGGCTTGCTCGCCAACGACGCCGACTTGACCTCACAACTCGGCTTCGCCATCATGCTGGCCAGCGACGTCCCCTCCGGCGAGAACGAGTTCACGATGAACGGCAACATCGTCTACTGTAGCTAAAGAAGAGTAAGCGAGTGACCCGAAGCGTACTGGCCTCCAGGATCTACGGTATGGTCGCCGGTGTCGATGCGGCCTACACTATCTCCACGACCCTCTGAATGATCACCAGATGGCTCGGCCTGCCTCCGATAACCACTATCGTCTGTGCCGACCCGTATTCGCCGTACGAGTGCCTCGTCAAATCGGGAACTACGAAAGAAAAGCGCTGATGATTGACATTATGGCTCTGCGGCAGTCGTACGAACGCCGCGAGCTATGCAAAATACGATGGATTGACAGGGGAATTCAACCTCGCCGACGCTGTCACTAAGACAAAGCCCAATCAGTGCCTCACGCGCTTCCTCGATACGGACTCGGCGACTTATATGGATAGAGGGCTGGGTTACGCGGGCGTGAGCGGCGCCGACCGCCGGCGTCGGCCCAGGATAGGAATGGGCGACAGTTGTGGAGCAACTGTAACAGTGTAGCCCACAGGCAACTGTCGGGCAAACTGCCGCAATTGCTAGCAATCGCGTTAAACGTCGTTGAACGCCTTCTCATCGAATTGTACTATAGTTACTGTTAATCACGCGTACACTGACAGACAAGAAGAAGTTGCCAATGTTGGCAACGCGCGCCCATTGCAGCGTCTATCAAGCTGAGCGCGCCTCGTGTAATTAGCGATTACGTAAATCGCCCCCCTGCGACCAACGCTGCGATCGCGGTGGCCGCCTCTAATGCGAATAACCTCCTCTACCTGTTGCTACCACAAGCAGTTAATATCCATGATAATCACAGCCCATAGTACCCTATCAGCTAGCTGGTCCTGTGAGACCTACCGGTATTGCACAGCTATGAAAGTCGTTTGCCTGTACAAATATTGGCTCTACGTATTGATTGGCTAGCCACGAGCATGATATCCCGTCGATGGCGAGTTGACGCCAAAGATACAACCCCGCTTTTTCTTCCAATTTCCTTGATTTCAGTATTTTTAACTGGCTAGAAAAAAATATTAGTGTGATGTTGTACTTATTGATTGGCGATCTCCGCACCATGCCGAATTTAGCATCAACTCGCACTCGATGAGATGTGCTTTTTGTCAACTGGCTTCTGCTAGTTCACTTTCACTCTCATAGGTTTCCTTGCAGACGGCATCACTTCTGGTCTTTCACTCCCCTTTTTCAAAAGTTAACGAAGATGAAGAAATCGAACCCTGAAACTATTTTGATTTGTCCCCTACCGTGGGCTCAGGTGAACGGGACCCACTCTCACCAGTCTACGTAAACTACGTAGAAGCCGGTAAGTTATTCCTTACGTTTTTCTTCGTTGCGCACGACATCAGTGACGCAGGTGTTCTCGGCTCCTGTCTCTGAGTGTGGCTGAGGGTGGATGTCAGCGTTCTTTCCGCTCAGACTGGCTTTTGTGTCAGGTCTCGACGCAGAGATTGACAGAGATGAATTATTATATTCAGCCGATGCAATACTTCGTTAATTATAGAATTAGCTAGGGTGTTATCATGATCTAAAGGTTGTAGGTCATCGGCTGCCAGGGGTTCGCCTATTTGGAAAATAATAGCGCAGCGGAGTGTTACATACTAGTACCATACAGAGTGAGAGAGTTAGTATAGCTAGGTATAACTAAGGATATATATTCTTCTCTAGCCCTCTAACTTACTATATAAGGGCTAGGGGACTTATCTAGGGCTACCTAGTGCCTCCTTATATTTCCTAACTCCTATAGACTTCCCTAATGTAATCTACTAAGCCCCTTTCCTTATAATATTCCTAGCTTATAATATAATCCCCCCTCTCTAAACTAGTTTATTCTTAGATTAAGCTACTTAATAGTTATCTAGAGAGTAGCTAGTACCTCTCTATATATCTCCTAGTTCCTAGTTTCTATAGGTTTAGAAGTTAATATCCCTTATTCTAGCTATATAACTCTTCTTTAGATAGCTAGGTAACTTAGAGGAGTAGTTAGCTAATAATAGGGTACTTATCCTCTACCCTAGCTACTCTTATAGCTCTTATACCTAGGTATTAAGGGACTTTATAGCTTAGAGGAGTAATAAGCTAATAATAAAGCTAATCCCCTATTCTAACTACTCTTATAGCTTTATTTAATAAGTCTAGGACTACTTAGTAGTTATTTAAATAGCTATAGCTAAATTCCCTTATAAGAATTACTCTTTCCTCTATAAGGCTATATTAAAATTTATTATTATTTAAGCTTATTTTTATTAGTTTAAATTTACTTTTTAAATTATTATATTTTCTACTTATTATTATATTATTAATCCCTTTATAGGTCTAATAAAGATATTCTCTCTCTAGGGATAAAGAAGGCTTTTATTATAATATAAGGGGCTACTAGTAGTTATTTAGTAATTACTTAGTAACTCCCTATATATAGTAATGTTTAATAAAGTTAAATAATATAATAATTTAGAGATCATCCTCCTTTTAGCTATATAAAAGGCTAGTTTTAATATTAGGTTAGCAATATATAAATATTATTTAAAGTTTTACTCTATTAAAATCTCTCCTTCTTACTTCTTTAGCTTTATAATATTATTATTACTACTAATAACTTATTATTAGCCTCCTACTCCCCTACTAATAACTTTATCTTAATTATTATATAATAAATCTATTATTATATTATCCTCTACTACTACTACTACTACTAATACTATTAATAAAGCTCCCCTACTTGCTATAAGTATACTCCGGGGGTGCCCTGGCTATTAGTACTTCCTAGTAATAGTAAAGTAAGAGCCCCCTAAGGAGGATCTCCCTAATATTAAGCTCTTTATAAGCTTAATTCTCTATTTTAAGAGTAATAATAAGCTCTTAGTTCTTATCTAGTACTTATCTAATACTTATCTAGTATTTTACTAGCTTTAGGCTTTGAAATTATAACTAATTTGTTTATTTTTTAAATACTTTTACTAAATATATGTATTATATTGAAATAAGTAATAATAAGGCTTATATTATTATAAGTTTTACTTAGCATTTTCCTATTTCTTATTTACTAACTTATTATAAGCTACGTATTATATAATAAGCGCTACTAATAAGATTAAGCGCCTTATAGATAAGGCTAGTTCTAAGCCTAACCTTTAGGCGTAGTATACTAAGAATAAGGTAGGTCCCTAGTACCTCCCTAGTGCTTTACTATTAGTATCTAATTATATTTAAGAGGAGATCCTCGCCGCGCTACTACCTAGAGATAGAGCAGCTAGCTAGTAAGTAGCTAGAGGCATAGGATATATAAGCTAAGCGTGCTAAGGAGGTAAATAAGGCCTATAATAAGGCAGTAAGTTAACCTAAACTCTACTAATACCTTACTAGTATTCCTCTAGTTAGTATTTCTAACTTAAAGTAGTATTATAAGGTTTTAACTACCGTATTTATTACCTTATTTATTTCTTTAGGAGATAATAATACTAAGGGGGATAAAACTAGTCCTAGTAAGGAGGATATTAGCGCTTAGTAGATATAAAACCTTTAAGAGCGCCCCTAGTAAGATATTAATAACCTCTAGATAGTATTTAGTTACTTTTAGGTATTTTTCTAGTCTCTTTTTACCTTATTAGGGGCTTCTAAGCTAGTAGATTAAGATACCTAGCTATATACCCTATTTCTATATAACTACTAGTTACCTATGAAGTTACTTATTAAATTATATAGGGATTATAATACTTTTACTTATAATTAGGCTTTATAATCCTTTTATAAGTTTATAGATATATTATATTATAGCTCCTATAAATTATCTAGTTTGCTATAGCCCTTCTATTTAACAAGGTACTGTAAGAATACCGAAGGTATATCTTAATAATTTCTATTATAACCTTATAAAGGTCGAATAAACCTTAATAAATAACTATAGTATATATAGTTATATACCTATATAATATCTCTTTAATAACACTTTAATAACTATAAAACATAAATAATAACTATAAAAGTATTTCTATTATGGAATAAATACTTAAAGAATCTATATAAATTCTAATAATAGCAATAACCTTATACATATATATATTTATAATCCTTAGCTTTATAGCTATAAATATATAGAATTTGTGCACGGACCACACAGTAGTCTAAGCGTAGTTCTGCTTAATAATCAGCCGTTTTATAGCTATATTTTAGGATATCTTACCCCTTACTTCGTAAGGATAGGATTTATAACTTAGAAATAATATTAATAATATTATCAATATTTAACGATTTCTCTATTAATTAATTCCAGGAAAAATACCTCTTTATACTTCAATTTATCAGCTTTTATCACCATATTACTCAGCCTATTAATATCTATTATTTAGGCTATTTTAGCATCCCCTTTGCTACGTATATACCTATTCTTATAAGTTATAAGCCTAGCTTAAACCTTTTTAATACCCTTACGCCACTCTAGCCTCCTTAAAACTATAATAAATACCTTAAACCTATACTCTACCTTAAGGTTACCTATTTAGGGTACTCTTTTAATAGATATATATCACGAGCTAAGATAATATTATAGGGAAAAGGGCTTAGCGGGCTAAGTTAGGGAAGTCCGTAGGAGTTAGGAGCCATAGGGAGGCACTAGGTAACCCCTAGATAAGTCCTCTAGCCCTTACCTAATAGTTAGAGGGCTAGAGAAGAATACTTAACCTTAGATATACCTAACTATACTAACTCTATTACTCTATACTATACTAGTTTATAACACGTTCTTCTCTCTTACCTATATTAATAGGGGTATAAACCGTTAGAGCAGTATAATATATAATAATATAATACCTACCCGCAAGTTTACTAGGGAGATAAATATAGTATTACTATTAGGATCTCCTACTAGCTAGGAGCGACTAAATAGCTAAACGTAGGATAAGACGCCTATTAAATAGAATAATAATAAGGATACTAATAGAGGACTAGGTAGTTAATTAATAGAGGCTAAATTAGATTAGCTTATTAAGGAGGAAGAAAAGAAAGGGTAGCTAAAGTATAAATAGGAATATCTTAAGGCCTTAAGGGCTAGCTAACTATTAACCTTAGTAAGTAACCCTACTACCTACTAGGTAGTTATTAGTAGCGAATTAAAGAAGTACTAATTAGAGCTCTAGGGGAAGTATCTTCTAATACTTAAGTATAAAGGGGGTACCTAGACTAACTTTAATTAATTTATATTTAATCTTAACGCGCGGTTTAAGATAAATAAGATTATATTAGACCTTAAAAAGGTGCTATTTACTACTAGGTACCTAGAGGGGCTAATAATAAAGCGATAGACCTTATATCTCTCTATTAATTATAGTAATAAGGCGAAAGATATTACTTAGGTAGTAATAAAGGACTAGTTAGCTAATAGTATAGCTAATATAGGGTCTAGGACCCTTAGTATATACGCCTAGCTTAAATAGGCCTACTAGTAACTAGGATAGTTATACTAGAGCTTTATTAACTATTACGAGGGGATTAAGGCGGAGAGCCCTTACTAATAACTAGAGGAGATCCGGGTAGCTAATATAGTAGCTAGGCTAGATCCTAAGCTCTAATACTATATTATAGCAAATAGGTTATTAAAATCGCAGCTTAACCTTAATACTAAGGCTAGAAATACCGAACTTATAGTTAATATATAAATATATAAGGCACTAGTAAGGGACTAGGGGGCTAATAATAAGGAGTAGTAACTAGAGGGCTAACTTACTAACCTAGAGGGACTAACTAAGGCTTTAAAAGAGCAAACTTACTTAGACTATAGTAATACTAATACCTACTAGGAGGATACTAAGGACTAGGATACTAGGAAGGAGATTATCTATTATAGTTATAAGAAAAGGGGCTATATTACGCTAAGGTGCTTATACTATAAGAAGTATAGCTACCCCTGCTATAAAGGGAAACCCTACCCTAGTAAATAACTAGAAGAGGACTAGGTAGTAACGCAGGCGGTTTAATAGGGTAGCGACTAGCTATATTATATTAAAGCGATAATATAGGTCCGAGTTATAAGTAGCTAGAAGACTAGTACTATACTTATTAATTATAGGGCTGATAAGAATATCATAGACTAGAGGATTATAACTAATACCTAACTAGAGGCTAATAAGTTAGAACCTATTAGGGGAATATAAGTATCTAAGGGACCTAACTATAGTATATAGAAGTTAGTAACCTAAATAACTAATAGTATAAGCGTTTAATAGATAGCTTTATATAATTTTAGGATTAGTAATAGTAATAGTTATAACGCTATCCTAGGGATCCCTTAGTATATAACGGAGTGCCCTAACCTTAACTAGAAGGAGTTAGGCTAGACCTTTCCCCTATATAAGAAGAGTATTTACCTTATTATAACTATAAAGGAACTTAGGTATATTAAGAATAAAGCGAGAGTAGTACTTATAGGGGTATTATAAGCTAATTATATATTAACTACTAGCTACTAAGAGGATACCTAAGACCCTAAGGATACTAAGGGGATTAAAATAAATATCCTACTAGAGTACTAAGACTTTAAGAAGGTATTTAATATTAACCTAATAGGAACTACGCTAGAGTTTAGGACTACTAGGAGCTATCCTATTAACCTAGAGCCTAGAACTAAGCCTCTATTTAGGCCTATTTACCTACTAGCTAAGAAGGAGTTAGAATAGTTAAGGGATTATAAAGCTTTATAAAAGGGATAGATTTACCTATTAGTAAGCCTAGTAGGGGTACTAATCTTATTTATCCTAAAGAAGGGACGTAAGTTAAAGTTATATATAAACTACTAGGGGCTTAACTAGGTAGCTACTAAGAACTATACCCCCCTCCCTCTAATTTATAAGATCCTTAACTAGCTCTCTAGAGCTAAGTACTTTACTAAGCTTAACCTTAAGGATATATATTACGAGGTAAGGATCTAGGAGGGAGATAAGTAAAAGATAGTATTCTATATATAATATAGCTACTATAAATATTATATTATACTATTTAGGCTTATTAATATACCCGCTACTTTCTAGATATTTATTAATAAGTTACTTATAAGCCTAGTTAACGTTATTTATATTCTATATTTAAATAACATCTTAATTCTTACTAATAATATAGACTCCTATATAGAGGCTATAAGATAAGTACTTACCTAGTTAGAAGCTAATAGCCTCTATATAAACCCTAATAAGTATAAATTTTATAAGGAGATTAAATTCCTTAGGTTTATAGTCTTAGTAAACGGAGTTACTATAGAATACGAGAGGGTCTAGGTAATAGCTAAGTAGCTAGTACCTATTATAATATAAGAGATTTAGTAATTTCTAGGATTTATAGGGTTCTATAAGAGATTTATTAAGAACTACTCTAGGATTTATAGCCTACTTATTAACTAACTTATTAATATAGCTAAGGGATAGCTAGTAATAACTAGGGAGGTACTAGTTACTTTCTACTAGCTCCGCGCTTTATTTATAAAAGCGCTTATATTATATTACTTTAATCCTATACTCCTAATTTAAGTTAAAACCGATATATTAGACTTTATAATAAGGGTAATACTAAGCTAGCTAGAGGGGGATATATAGAGACTAGTAGTATTTATATCTTAGAAGCTTAAGGGCGCGTAAATATATTATAGTACGCTAGAGGTAGAGCTACTAGCTATTAGAGAGGTAGTAGTAAGGTAGTAGTACTACTTACTTTACTCCTAGTATTATATCTAATTTATTACTAACTACCTAGGTTACTAATACCTTGCTAATAAAAGGACGCTTAGTAGCTACTAGGCTTAGCTATTATAAGACCTATTAATATTTAACTTTGAAATTAAATACTAGCTAGGTTGCTATAACCTAGCTAATAGTCTATTATAGAGACCTAACTATATCCTAGAGGATATAGAAATTAATAAAGCTAGGGACTTACTTCTATAAGACTTCCTATAACGTTTTAATAATACTATTATCTAGAGGGTAAATACTAAGTAGTAATAAGGCGCCTAACTACTAAATACCTCGCTAGAATAACTTATACCCTCGCTCTAGGAATAAGTTAAGAAAGCCTAATAAAAAGACTCCTTTTATATTAATAAGGAGTAGGAATAACGAGGTATAAGGTAGTTATTAGATAACTCTAGTATCCTAAGATACTAAAAGGGCTTATATATCCCTAATAACTACCTACTTTAGAATAAAGTCCTTAGAGTATTTTATAATAAACTATCTAGAGGTTACTAAGAGGTTACTAAGATACTAAAGAGGATTAGAAAATCGTTTTTCTAGAACGTATAGAAGACTAATATAAAGGAATATATTAGGATATATATAACGTGCTAGCATATAAAACTAAGATACTACCTCCTATATAGCAAACTCGCGCCCTTACTAATACTTACTAGGCCCTTTAAGTAAATATTAATCGACTTTATTACTAAATTACTATTATTACTCACGACTAAAAATAAGCCCTATAATAGTATTCTCGTTATTATTAATCGATTTATAAAATACTCCCTATATATCCCTACTAGGGAGTTACTTACTACTAATAGGTTAGCTACGCTACTAACTAAATACGTCTTCCTTATATTTAGGCTCCTAGAAGCTATTATATCTAATCGGGGATCGCTATTTACTAGTAACTTCTAGGCTAAAGTATACTAACTACTAGTTATTAAGAGGAAGATTAGTACTGCTTTCTATCCCTAAACTAATAGCTAGATAGAACGCTAGAACTAGAGTATTAAGCACTTTTTAAGGACTTTCTATAATATTAACTAGGATAACTAGGTAATATAGCTCGACTTAGCCTAATTTATTTATAATAACTCCTACTATAAAGCTACTAAGACGTTACTTATTAAACTACTAATAGGATATTCCCCTTATAGGCCTAATAATATTAAACCTTAGTTAAAGGTTTTAGTCCTAGTAATATATAAGAGAATCTATAGCCTACTTACCTAGAGGTTAGCTATTACTAACTTACTCTAGAAGTATAATAAAATATATAATAAGTTCTATAATTAGAGGAGGACCCTTATTATTTTTGCTATAGGAGACCTCATCCTACTTTTAACTAAAAATATTAAGTAGAGGTAGCCCTCTTATAAACTTTCTAATAAATATCTAGGCCTATTTAGGATCTAATAAGTAATTAATAGGGGATAGGCGTATAAGCTATAGGTAGATAAAAAATACTAAATCTATAATATATTCGCGCCTATATAATTAGAACCCTTTTTTAGCTTAGGTATTTTACTACGAGATATCCTAATTAATAATAATAATAACATCTATATAGTAGACTATATCGTTACCTATAGGGGCCCTAGATATAACTATTAGTACCTTATTAAATAGAAGGGCTATAGCGAACTAGATAATTTATAAGAGCTATAATATAATATATTAATAGACTTATAAAGCGATTATAAAGCCTAATTATAAGCAAAAGCATTATAATCGCTATATAATTTAATAAATAACTTAATAGGTAACTAGTAGTTAGGTAGAAATAGGGCGCGCTAGCTAGGTATCTTAATCTATTAGCCTAAAAGCCTTTAATAAAGCAAAAAGAGACTAGAAAAATACCTAAAGGTAACTAACTACTAGCTAGAGGTTATTAGTAGCTTACTAGGGGCGCTCCTAAAAATTTTAAGTCTACTAACCGCTAGCGCCCTTAGTATTATTATTATTATTATTATCTCCTCTTATAATAGATATAGTAGCTAAAGCCTTATAATTCTACTTTAAGTTAGAAAGATTAACTAGTAAAATACTAGGGAGGTACTAGTAGGGCTTAAATAAACTTATAACTTTATGATAGGAGTTTGGTAACTCCTTAGTATACTTAGCTTATACCTCCTATACTACTAGCTATTTCTAAGCTAGCTATTTTATTATTATATATTAATAAGTAAGCTCCTTATACTACTTATATAGTAACTTAGTCTACTTTTTAACCTCCTTAGCGAGGTACTATTAGTAGGTAATAGCCTCCTCTAAGGTACTTACCTAGTAATCCTCTAGTTCTATAGAGATCTCTACCTCCTTAGCTTTATACTTCTTAGGTATAATATTAGCTTTATTCTTTTTAGCTTAGAGGGCTTGCTTAATTATAAGCTAGATAGCGAGGATCTCCTCCTATATATAATTAGAGACTAATAATAAAGTACTAGGAGATACTAGATAACTTACCTTATTCTTAGTATACTACGCTTAAATATTAGGCTTAGAATAGCCCTTATCTATTAGGCGCTTAAGCTTATTAGTAGCGCTTATTATATAATAAGTAGGCTATAAGGAGTTAGTAGCTAAGAACTAGAAAATAATAAGTAAAACTTATATTAATATAAGCCTTTCTATTACCTATTTTAATATAACGCTTATATTTAGCAGAGGCGTCTAAATAATAAATAATTAGGAATAAACCTATAAATTAGTAAGTAATTTAGAGCCTAAAGCTAGTAAAGTACTAGATAAGTACTAGCTAAGTACTAGCTAAGGACTATATATTTACTATTACTCTTAAAGTATATAATTAAGCTTATAAGGAGCTTAAGCTTAGTATCTATATCTATAGGTAGCTCTTACTTTGCTTATACTAAGAGGTAGTAGTAGTAGGAGCACGCCTAGAGCTTATTTATTATAGGGATACTAGTAGTATTTAGTATAGCAGCGGGGTAAGGGGTAGTATTAGTAGTATTAGTAGTAGAGGATAATATAATAATAAATTTGTTATATAGTAATTAAGATAAAGTTATTAGTAGGGGAGTAGGAGGCTAATAGTAAGTTATTAGTAGTATTAGTATTATAAATCTAAAGAAATAAGAAGAAGAGATTTTAATAAGGTGAAATTTTATATAATATTTATACGTTTTTAACTTAATATTAAAACTAGGTTTTTATATAGCTAAAAGGAGGATAATCTCTAGATTACTATATTATTTAGCTTTAGCTAGCTTTACTAAGCATAGGGAGGTACTAGATAACTACTAAATAACTACTAGTAACCCTCTATATTATAATAAAGCCTTTCTTTATCCCTAGACGGAGAACGTCTTTATTACTCCTATAAAGGTATTAAAAATATAGTAATAAGTAGAAAATATAATAATTCCGAGGGTGAATTTAAAGTAATAAAAGTAAGCCTAAATAATCATATATTTTAGCATAGCCCTATAAAGGAAGGAGTAACTCTTATAAGGGAACCTAGCTATAGCTATCTAGATAACTACTAAGTAGTCCTAGACCTATCTAATAAAGCTATAAGAGTAGTTAGAGTATAGGTATACCTTATTACTAGCTTATTACTCCTCTAAGCTATAAAGTCCCTTATTACTTAGGTATAAGAGCTATAAGAGTAGCTAGAGTAGAGGATAAGTACCCTATTACTAGTTAACTACTCCTCTAAGTAACCTAGCTATTTAAGGAAGAGTTATATAATTAGAACGAGGGATATTAAATTCTAAACCTATAGAAACTAGGAGGTTATAAAGTCCGATAGGGAGGTACTAGGTACCCTCTAGAAAACTATAGAGTAAACTAGTTTAAGGGTAGACTAGTTTAGAGGGGGGGGATTATATTACGAGCTAAGATAATATTATAGGGAAAAGGGCTTAGCAGGCTAAGTTAGGGAAGTCCGTAGGAGTTAGGAGCTATAGGGAGGTACTAGGTAACCCCTAGATAAGTCCTCTAGCCCTTACCTAATAGTTAGAGGGCTAGAGAAGAATGCTTAACCTTGGATATACCTAACTATACTGACTCTATTACTCTGCACCGCACTAGTTTATAACAATATAGCCTTTATACCCCCTACGTCGAGTTAGAGATACTAGTAGGACTAGTTTGCTAGCTTCGAGATCGATACCTTCTATATAAAGCTATTTAGAACCCTGAAATATTTAACTATACTACTATTAATACTACCTCGAAACGAGACGATATATTAGCTAAGCTATTTAACCTTACTTTAGCTAATTACCTATACGATTTATCCCTAAGCCTTTAAAGCTCTTCGTTTACTTATATCTATACTGCTTCACGATCGAGGCCTAATATAGGCTATATACCGTTAGTTATCCTAACTATTAAAGGGTCTACTACTACTTAATATTTACTTAAAGACCCTGAAAGAGGAATAAAAGAGGAGGAATATCACTAGTTAAACCTATAACCTCTGGGTTCTAACTATATATATATAATAATAAAGCTATAGTTAATACTACTGAGCTATATAACTATCTTATCTTACTATTGTGATCTATATACTATCTTGGAGCTTATATATTATACTCCTAAAGTTATTATAATGTCTGATTTGAAAGTATAGCTTCCTAAGCTTTCTGGATCTGATAACTATAAAGTCTGATCTATACGTATTAAGGCCTTACTTATTAGTAAAGATATAACTATAGACTTATCTAAGCCTATAAATAATAATAGTATTAATCTAATTAATAAGGCTCTAAGTTATATATAGCTATTCTATAATAATAGGCCTCTAAGGGTTATAAAGGATAATACAACAGCCTACGAGGCTTAGAAATATCTTAAAGACCTATATAAGCCCATAGGGTTTACTAACGAGTTCCTAACTTACAAAGAGTTATTTCATACTACTTTAAGTAATTTTAACTCTATAGAAGAATATATAAATAAAATAAAGGAACTTACGGATAACCTAGTATAGAATAAGCTTAAACTACCTAATTAGGTAGTTATAGCATATATATTAAATAGCCTAAACGAAGAGTATAATAGTTTTATAACTACTATTACTCAAGGTCTTAGGGCTAATAAGGATATCTATTCGCTCGATAGTCTATTCTCTAATTTGTTAGACGAATCAAGACGTAAGGGTAAAGCAGTAGATTTTACTACTAATAATAATAAATATAAAAATAAGGATAAGGTTACTAAAAAGCCTTGGAAAAAACAAAAGGGTCTATGCTATAAAAACTACAAAAAGACTAACTAAACTGATAATAACTACGCCTTTCTATACCCTGAAAAGGCCCTAGCATGGTGGAATAAAAATAATAATAAAAATAATAATATAAACAAAAAGCCTTCTACCTCTACTACTACTAAGGAAGTTAATATAACTACCTCAAGGGCTATAGAAGAAGTAGAAGAAGAAAACAATACTTTAATAACCCCCTATATATCTATTGATTAAAACGTTAATTAAAACGAAGATCCTATAGATCTTAACGACTCTAATGAAAATCAGGAGCTTGAAAACGTAAATATATCCCATTATAATCCTTATAATAATAATAGAACTAATAATATAACCTTGGGTACTTTGATTTAATAGAGTATTTTAACTAAGGAAAAGGACTTAGGATCAAGGCGTTATAACCAAATAGATACTATATTGTATATCGATACTGCTGCTACTATTTATATAGTTAGAAATCACACTCTTTTATATAATAGAAAGTCTATAAATACCTCTATAAAGTGGGCCAAAGCAAATCAGCTTACTGCTACTATAAGGGGAGATTTAAATATTTTCCCTAATAATAATAAAATAATATTAAAAGACGTCTATTATATACCTGAACTAGGTATTAATTTACTTAGTCAAAGTCGACTTAATAATATAGGTATAGCCTCTATTATATGGCAGAAACCTATTTTATATGATATATACAATGACCGTACCATAGCTACGGGCTATAAGTCTAATAACCTCTATCTCTTCAAAATACCCTTGAATCAGGGTTATAAAGCCCCCTTGAATAAGAGGAATAATGATAATAATAATGATTATAAATTTCTCTATACGCAATCTATAACCAATAATAATAATAAAGATCTACATAAACTATGGCATAACCGTCTAGGTTATATGAGCTAAAAACACTTTAAAATCTTTCAGATAATACTGAAATAAATAATACGCTTATGAATAATAATAATAATAATAATAAGGCTCTGAATATAATAAATCTTCTACCTTGTGAAGCCTGCCTTAAGGGCAGGTTTATCACTAAGGTTAATAAAAGATTAATATATAATAAAGATCTAGATTATCTAGATTATAAAGCCTTAGATCTTTGTGGACCTATAAGTCCTGAAACCTATAATTACTATAAGTAGTTTATAATATTTATTAATAAATATTCCCGCTTTGCGTAGGGAAAGCTATTAAGATATAAGACTGCAGAGTCTGTTACTAAAGCCTTTAATGAATTTAAGGCTAAAGTTAATAATAATAATAATAATAAGCGTATAAGAGAATTCAATACGGATAGTGAATTAGAATTCACTAATAAACGTATTGAAAATATATATATAAATAGTAGTATTATCCACAATATCAGACCTCCTTATACCTATAAACCAAACGGATTAATAGAGCGTATTATACGTACTATTATTAATAAAACTAGGGCTATTTTATATAACTC
>JAVHLU010000364.1:0-65102 GCA_036785755.1 Colletotrichum ledebouriae
ATATAGAAGCAAGGACTGCTTCACCCCATAGGTTTAAGGGTAGACTAGAGTTATATAAAATAGCCCTAGTTTTATTAATAATAGTGCGTATAATACGCTCTATTAATCCGTTTGGTTCATGGGTATATAGAGGTCTGATATTATAGATAATACCACTATTTATATATATATTTTTAATACGTTTATTAGGGCCTCTAGCCACTGCATAGTGATTTTACCTACTCAAGTGCAATAGACCTTCTAACTCCGCGCCTCCTGATAATATATAGCCTTCGGTCACGTGATCGTAACTCTCCTAACTATAGCCGTACTTATATATGCCTATAGCCTCACGATCTTTAACTTTATATCGATAATAATATGGTTTTTAATTATTTAAACTACGAAACTATTAACTTTTCCTCTCGCGCACTACCCGCGCTACTATTAAATACCGCCTCTATTACCGCTTTATCCGCTAGCTATGCTATTATTAGTAACGCTCTCTCTATTTAGCATAAGCTATACTTACTAATATTTACTTAGGCCGCCTAGGCTGCCTCTACCTTAGTAATATAGAAGACCTGCTCGAAGAAGGGCTACTCTATAGGGTATATAATAACCCGCTAAACTTCTACTACTAAGTTTACTTACTTAGCTCTAATACTATTATACCCTATAAAGTCCCCTATAGGGGTATTAAAGTAAGCCCTCTTAAGGGGTATACTAATAATACGCTCTCTATATATAATAGAGTAGTTAATAAAGGAGCGGGTTTTATTAATTATATTAAGGCTAAACTCTCTAGTAATCCCCTCTATATTATTTATATTAAAAGGCGTACCTTACTTAGGCTTAGCGTATTTATATATAGGGGCTAGTGCTAATATAGTTAAGGGATAAGGATAAGGATAAGGGAGAGGTATAAGGCCCTACTTATAGAGCTTCTTATACTTCTAGCTATAAGAACCTCTTAGGAAAGACCTCTCTAGTTAAGGAGTTACCTCTCGTATAGTAGCGTTTACCTTTAGTACCTTACTAGAAGGTCGACCTTTTAGGTTAAGGAGTTATCTTATATAGTAGCTTTACTACGAGAGCCTTAGTAGCCCGTTTAGCTCTAAAGTAATTAGCCCTAGTGCGGCGCGCGTCCGACTTTATATAGTAATATTTAGAGGGTTTACTTACGAGTAGTAGGAACGTATAGGGTTCCTATATTGTTTTCCTTAACTAGTAGAGGGTATAGGTTAAATACCTATATAGTATTTCCTGAATTATGCCTGCGAACTAGGTGAATTTGTTATAGTCTTTTTGCGAAGGGGCTGCGGCGTAATTCCGAGCTCAATACGTTTATTAGTAAATTCTAGTCCACTATCCGTATTGAATTCTCTTATACGCTTATTATTATTATTATTATTATTAACTTCAGCCTTGAATTCATTAAAGGCTTAGAGGAGGTCCCCTGCTCCTTTAGGGTAGGAAGCCCTAGCAAAGAGTTATTATATCTTCCTTAGTTATTCCCTTAAGTTAATAAAAAAGAAGGTTAACTAGTATATATTCTAGCTTATTATAGAGGACCTATCAAACCCCTCTAAGATAGGGGCGCGCGCTACTATAAGTTATAATTATAAAGACTTTACTAGTTAACTACTAATAATATTAACTTAGGAATAGGAATCTATATCTACTACTACTTCTTATTTAGTAATATTCTAGAGAATAATTACTTATTTCTTTATAATATCTCCCCTTAGGAAGGTATCTAGTTTTAATATAAGTATAGGGGTTATTAGTATAATCCCCTAGCTTATTCGTTTTCTAATAAGTTAAGTTCCTTAACCTCCCTTATAGATTAAATTATATATAAGGAATAAAAGCGGGTATAGGATATAGAGCTAACGCTATTAGCAAAATATTAGCAAATTAGTAGTAAATATATATACTCTTAAGAAAACTCTATAAGCTAGAGACTTAGAAAGTTAAGTAATAGTTTAATATAATTATATATACCTATATTTTAGTATTCTAGCCCTTCTTAGTTTAAGCCTATAGCTATACTCTTATAACCCTATTACTTCTATCTTAATTTAAGAAACTAGCGCTAGTTAGAATATTTAAAATAAACTAGTAATAATATACTAATAAATTAGCAATAGAGTTTAACTATAATAAACTCTAAGCTAAGTATATAGAATATAACTAATAGGGTCTTAGCTAATATAATATAAGTTACTTACTAAGCCTTAAGATATAAGGAATATAGCGCGGACGCTATAATAGGGGGATAGATAACCCTAGTAATAATATAGTAGGAGAGATAACTCCGAGGGGGTAGGCCTAGTCCTAGATAGCACTAGAGTAAGTAGACCTACCTTTACTTAGTAAATAAATAATAAGTAGTAGCTAATAGGGTACCCTGCTTAAGACCTCCTAAGAAGCTAGTATCTTAGGTATCCTTACCTAAGTAATAGGACTACTATAGAAATAATAGGAGAGCCTTATAGAGTAGATATATCTATAATAATAGTAATATAAGGAATAAACTACTACCCTATTATAAGAACTCGCTAATTACCTAGTAACGAGGTACTTATAGAGAGAATATAAGAAACCCCCTATATATAACTACTATATTATAAGTAAGGACTTTACTATAAACTAGGTTAGTAACTAGATCTAGGTAGTTAAAGATAGATACTAACTATATACTAGTAGTATACTAGAGTAATAGATCTAATAAGCGCTTATAAAGATAAGCTTATTCCTATAGACCTAGTAGTAATACTATAGGGCTAGGCTAGAAGGAGACCTAGCTTAGGCTAACTTTATAGCGTTTATTTACTAATAATATATTAACCTAGAGCTTTAAGAGCAGAGGTATTATAAAAAGCTAGATATAAGAAAGTAGAAAGAGATATAATTACTAATATAGTTCTTTACTAAATAGTTAGTAATATATTAGAATTTAGGTATAATTAGTATAGAAGATAGTAAGGCTAAGGCTTATATATTATACTTCTAACTAACCCCTTTTCTATATAGGGAGCTTAAATATTAGAAAGTTAAAATATAAAAACTAAGGGATATAGCTATAGAAGCGGAATACTTATAGGAGATATATTACTAATAGGGTAGCGAGACCCTATAGAGCAAAAGCAGGAAGTAATATATAGGTAAAGAGTATATACTAAGGGTCCCCCTTATAATAAGGGTAAGCTAAAGGGGGGGCTAGTAAGGCGTTAGCTATAGAACTACGCGAGGTACCTAGAGCCTAATACCTTACTAACTAGTTAGTAGTATATTATAGGGATCTAATAGGGGCCGGCCTATATTTAGCCCTAACATATAACTTATAATATCTAACCCCTTAGTATACTTTAGCTATAAGAAGAAAGGGTATAGGAGAGTAGATTACCTAGATAAATAATAAAGTATAAATAAAATGCTAGTAGGATACTAAGTATTTACTAAGAAAGCGAGGGTTAATATAATTTAATCTATAAGGGAGGTTAAGGAACTTAACTTATTAGAAAATAAATAGGCTAGGGGATTATACTAGTAACCCCTATACTTATATTAAAACTAGATACCTTCCTAAGGGGAGATATTATAAAGGGATAAGTAATTCTTCTCTAGAATATTATTAAATAAGAAGTAGTAATAGATATAGATTCCTATTCCTAAGTTAATATTATTAGTAGTTAACTAGTAAAATCCCTATAACTATAACCTATAGTAATATACGCCCCTATCTTAGAGCGGTTTAATAGGTCCTTTATAATAAGCTAGAATATATACTAATTAACTTTCTTCTTTATTAACTTAAGGGGATAACTAAGGAAGATATAATAACTCTTTACTAAGGCTCCTTACCCTAAAGGAGCAGGGGACCTCCTCCTATTATAATACTCTATAAGAAGGGAGAGTATTATAATTAATACCTCGATAAATACCTAGGGATATAAGCGCCTTAGTATTACTAAGCTATTAGTATTTATATAAGAGGTTATTAAAAATAGCTAGAAGGCTTATATTATATATATATTAGGGAATATTACCTCCTATAAGCTACTAATAGAGGCTTTAAGTAAAGAGGATACTTTAGAGGGTAAAATAGAATTACTACTAGAGCTACTTAGTAAATAAGTAACGTTTAATAAGTAGTTAGTAAAGGAATACCTAGCCCTAGAGGGTATAGAATATACTATTAACTTAGTTAAGAGGAAGAAACCTCTATATAAGCTTATCTACTTATTAAATAAATACTAGCTAGAGGAGCTCTACTAATATATTACTAATAACTAAGTAATAGGATAGATTTAACCCTTAATAAGTGAGGTAAGTACCTCTATTCTCTTTATACCTAAGAAGGATAGATCCTTATACCTTTATATAAATTATTAAAGCTTTAATAAAGTAATATTAAAGAACTAATATCTACTCCCCCTTATTAATAAGCTATTAGATAGGCTTTAGGGAGTAAAATAGATCTTAAAGATTAACCTTTAAGATATATACTACTATATCTATATTAAGCTAGAAAGCTACTAGAAAACGGCTTTTAGGACTTATTATAAGTACTTTAAATATACTATTATACTATTTAAACTTATAAATACCCTAGTAATATTCTAGGTATATATTTACTAAGCGCTCGCTAAGCTACTAGATATTTATTATATTACTTATATAGATAATATTATAATCTACTCTAAGATAAAAGAGTAGTATATAAAGGACTTTTACTAAGTATTCTATAGGTTTCGCTAGTAAGCGCTATATATTAAGCTTAGTAAGTATAGGTTCTACTAATAATAAGTAGAGTTCCTAGGGTATATTATTATATCTAAAGGTATATTAATAAACTAAACCTATATCTAAGCTATTATTAAATAGAAGCTACTTAAGATATATAGGGAGATCTAAGTCTTCCTAGGATTCTATAATTTCTACTATAAGTTTATTATAAGCTATTTAGGTATTATAGCCCCTATAATATCCCTACTAAAGAGTAGCGAGAATAATAAGAAGGGAAGCGAATTTTACTAGCTAGAAGAGGTCTAAAAGACCTTTAAATAGCTCTAAGCTGCTTTCTACTTAGTAATTATTCTCTAATATTAGGACTTAACTTATAAAATAAGGGTTAAAACGGACGCTTCTATAAAAGCTATATCTAATATCCTATTATAATATATGAATAGCTAGTAGTAACTAGTTACTTATTATTTATAGAAGCTTAGTAATACTAAGTAGGGTTAAGGAGTAGGTTAATAGGAGCTTCTTATTATAGTTAAAAGCCTAGACTACTAGGCTTATTACCTCTAGGGTATATTAAAAAAGTTTATAGTCCTAATAGATTACTAGGCGCTAAAAGGAGTTATTAGTATATTAGCATAGGATCTTTAGGGAAAGCTCGCTAGATAGGTATATAAACTCTTAGTATTTAGCTTTAACTTAGAGTATAGGTTAGGGGTTATAAACCTAGTAAATAGGCTATCTAAAAAGCTAGATTATATAGAGGGGGAGGTAAAATATAATAATATACTTCTAACCCTAGTAAGGAAGCTAGGGTTTATTAGTAACCTACTAGTAGGCCTTTAGATAAGTATTACTATTTTATAAGGTAATATAGAAACCTTAAGAGTATTTATTAATACTATAAGGGCTAGTATAAAATAATACCCCTTTTAGATAGATAGCTCTAGGGGTAGAGACGCCTTAGTCTCTAGTTAGTATAACGCTCTATAGTATATTAATACTATTATAACTATAGTAGCTATAATAACCTAATACTAAAGAGTAAGAGAAGATATAGAGAACGCTTAGCGAGAAGTTACTAACCTAGAGAACTTACTTAGAGCTAGGGTTATTATAGCGTAATAATATATCCTATACTAAGTTATAGGGGAGCTTATAATAAGTAAAACAGCGTATAGTTAGTAACCCTCTCAAGTAATAGAAAGTCTTATCTATAAACTATAAGCTAATAACTTATACTACTAGACCTAATTAGAGAGGGTATATAAACTAGCTAGTAATTATAGGGGCTATATAATTAATAGCTATAAAACCTTATTCTATAAGGGAAGGTTAGAGATACCCTAGGAGAGGTCCCTAAGACTCGAAATCCTTCGCTAATACTATAATAACCACAGGGTAGGTTATATAGGGGTAAATAAGACTACTAAGTTAATCTTAAGGAAGTTCTACTAGCTAAACTTAGCTATATATATATATAATTACGTTATAGGGTACTATATATACTAAGGGATCTAGGTTCCGAGGTATAAGCCCTATAGAAAGTTATACCTACTACCCCTACTAGTATACCCGTTTTAGGAAATTAGTATAGACTTTATTACTAGACTACTACTAAGCTATTAGTATAAAGGCGGGGAGTATAACGTAGTTCTTATTATTATATACTAGATAACTAAGTTTACTATATTTATCCTAATAATAAAGCAGCTAATAGCTACTAAGTTAGCGCAGATTATCTATTAATAAGTTAAGTGCTATTTTAATACCCTAAAAGGTATTATTAATAACTAAGATAAGCTCCTTACTAGCTAATTTTAAGAGGAATTTACGAGAGAGAGGGCTATTAAGCGCTACCTTTTTACTATATATTGCCTCTAGACTAATAAGTAGTCTAAAAGAACGTACTAGATATTAGAAAAGTACCTGCGAGTATATGCTAGCGACTCGCTATAAGAATAGGCTATCTAGTTACCCGAGGCTAAGTTTATATATAATAATAGTCGCTATAGCACTACTAGCTGCTCGCTAATAGAGGCCCTATATAGCTACTACTACGACCGCTACGACCGCGAGTAGCACTACTGCGACTACTATAGCAACTAGTCGCTAAACTAGCGCTATTAGTATCCCTACTATTACTACCTATAGGCTAACTACTAGCTGACTTACTACTAGCGCTACTACCCGACTCGCTATTAGAACTATTACTATTAGAGATAGTAATAGTAACCTTAGCTCTCTTAGTTTTCTTTACTAACTCTTCGCTACTACTTTAGCTATACTTAATAAGGGTATTAAGATAGGAGGCGTAGGAGATAGGGGAAGTACTAGTAATAGTAATAAAATAAGAGGGGATATTATTAATAGTATATTTAGTAAGATTTTCCTAAAGCTCCTTATAAAACCTAGGGAAAAAGGCGATATTATACTTATAAGCGCGCATAGGAATTAGCTTTATTAAAGGGTTATTAAGTAGGTAGTTAATCTTATTATAGAGGTAGTTAATAGGACTATTATTATAAATATACGCTAGCTAGGCGGCGTTTAGGCGCTAAAGAATATTAATATTATTATAAAGGGTATTAACTTAAAAACTAGTAATTAATAAGATATAATTAGCGAGGGAATAGTAAGTAATAGCTTATATAGACTAGAATATTAAGCGCAAGGTATTTATAGATTAAGGCGAGCTCCTAGAGCTAAAGCTACTCTATATTATAGCTATTACTACTAGTAATAGGATTATAAATAAGCTTAGTAATACGCTTCTATACTACTAAATAGTTACTAAGCATAGCTAGAATATAATAATAATAAAAAGGGGTTAGGATATTATTATACTACTAGATCTAGATCTAGTAGAATATATTCTAAGTTATCTAGGTTATATCCTAAAGCTCCTAAGGGATTTAAAAAACGTTAATATATAGTAACCTATTAGTAAATTAGTAGAGACTTATAGCAGTATATTTCTTCTTATTAAGGTTATAATAGATATACTTCTATATATACTCGCTATATATATAGTAAAGGTAAATAATATCCTAATATATTTTATAAAAATAGCTAAGATAAGGATAGCTATTATTAGTATTACTAGTAAGATTACTAGAAAGAATCTTAGGATTATAGAGGTATTTTATAAGAACTACGCCTATATATATAATATAAGATATTATAGAGAGCTATTAATAAGAGGCTAGAGAGGGATATAAGCGAGATTAGAAGAGAAAAGGAAAGAACTTAATAATTATAATAAAAGCTTATAAAATAGGCGCTAAAATAGGAGAAATAGCTAGATTAAAAAAGATTATAAAGAAGAGAAATTCTAACTAAATTAGAGACCTTATAAAGAAGACGCCCTTTTATATTTTAAGTTACTAAGTAATAAAGCTAAATAATTACTAGTTATATACTACTAAATAGTTATATAACTATTAATAGCTAATTAAAAAATAATAGTAATAATTAAAGTTTTAAAATACCTATAACGCGCTAGGAAAATAAAAATACGTTATTTGCTATAACTACCTAGATCTAGTATAGAGGGTAAGAGTAAATAATATAATAAAGGTATAGAGACGCTACCTTATAATTAGTAATAATATCTATAATAATATAGAGCTATATTACCCTATTAATATACCTTAGGGACTAAGGCTTTAAAAGGGGGGGTAATTATAAGGAATAATAGTAGGTATAGGATATAGAGCTAACGCTATTAGTAAAATATTAGCAAATTAGTAGTAAATATATACACTCTTAAGAAAACTCTATAAGCTAGAGACTTAGAAGGTTAAGCAATAGTTTAATATAACTATGCATACCTACGTTTTAGTATTCTAGCCCTTCCTAGTTTAGGCCTATAGCTATACTCTTATATTATATTAACCCTCGCCTTCTTAGCAAAGACTTAGTATCCTACTAGCGTTTTATTTACGCTTTATTATTTATCTAGGTAATCTACCCTCCTATACCCTTTCTTCTTCTAGCTAAAGTATACTAAGGGGTTAGATATTATAGGTTATATATTAGGGCTAAATATAGGCTAGCCCCTATTAGATCCTTATAATATACTACTAACTAGTTAGTAAGGTATTAGGCTCTAAGTACCTCGCGTAGTTCTATAGCTAGAGCTCTACTAGCCCCCCTTTTAGCTCGCCCTTACTATAGGGGGGACCTTTAGTATATACTCTTTACTTATATATTACTTCCTACTTTCGCTCTATAAGGTCTTACTACCCTATTAGTAATATATCTCCTATAGGTATTCTACTTCTATAGTTATATCCCTTAGTCTCTATATTTTAACCTTCTAATATTTAAGCTCTTTATATAGAAAGGGGGCTAGTTAGAAGTATAATATATAAGCCTTAGCCTTACTATCTTCTATATTAACTATACCTAAGTTTTAATATATTACTAACTATTTAATAAAGAACTATATTAGTAATTATATCTCCTTCTATCTTATTATATCTAGCTTTTTATAATATCTCTACTCTTAAAGCTCTAGGTTAATATATTATTAGTAAATAAACGCTATAAAGTTAGCCTAAGCTAGGTCCCCTTCTAGCCTAGCCCTATAGTATTACTACTAGGTCTATAGGGATAAGCTTATCTTTATAAGCGCTTATTAGATCTATTACTCTAGTATACTACTAGCGCGTAGTTAGTATCTATCTTTAACTACTTAGATCTAGTTACTAACCTAGTTTATAGTAAAGTCCTTACTTATAATATAATAGTTATATATAGGGGGTTTCTTATATTCTCTCTATAAGTACCCCGTTACTAGGTAGTTAGTAAGTTCTTATAATAAGGTAGTAGTTTATTCCTTATACTACTATTATTATAGATATATCTACTCTATAAGACTCTCTTACTATCTCTATAGTAATCCTATTACTTAGGTAAGGATACCTAAGATACTAGCTTCTTAAGGGGTTTTAGGCGGGGTACCCTATTAGCTACTACTTACTATTTATTTACTAAGTAAGGGTAGGTTTACTTACTCTAGTACTATCTAGGACTAAGCCTACCCCCTCGGGGTTATCTCTCTTATTATTTTATTACTAGGGTTATCTATCTCCCTATTATAATATCCGCGCTATATTCCTTATATCTTAAGGCTTAGCGAGCGACTTATATTATATTAGCTAAGACCTTATTAGTTATATTCTATATACCTAGCCCGGAGTTCGTTATAATTAAACTCTATTACTAATTTATTAATATATTATTATTAGTTCGTTTTAGATATTCTAATTAGCGCTAGTTTCTTAAATCGAGGTAGAAGTAATAGAGTTATAAGAGTATAGCTATAAGCCTAAACTAGGAAGGGCTAGAATATTAAAACATAGGTATATATAGTTATATTAAACTATTACTTAACCTTCTAAGTCTCTAGCTTATAGAGTTTTCTTAAGAGTATATATATTTACTACTAATTTGCTAATATTTTGCTAATAGCGTTAGCTCTATATCCTGCACCCGCTATTATTCCTTATACTGTAGTTAGAGGATAAGACGAGGTCTAACTTATAACTTACGTTATTATTAGAATATCTTAGCTAGTTCTCCCTAGTATATTATCATATCCCTAGAACGTTAAATATTATAGCGGATATATTATTATACCTACTTATAATAGAAATCCCTATTAAAGACGTTAGGGAACTCGATAAGATATAGGATAATATACTAATAAGTACTAACTTTATAATAGAAGTATCTCTTAATAAGGACTTTAAGGCTAAGCTTATCTAATTATATACTAACTCTAAGTCCTAGAGCAGAGTATATAAGATACTCTATAAAAAGGTAGATAATATAGACCTTAACTTCGTTATATATAATAATTTTCTTTACTGAATTAACCCCTATACTAATAAATAAAGGCTTTATATCCCGAAAGAGTTAGTAATACCTCTTATTAAAAAAGCTTATAATAACTATTATTACTTTAGTAAGGAACGGACGTAGAGAGCTATTAATAAATACTTTTATATACTATATCTCAAACGATAAGTTAATAATTATATAGCTAACTACTTATAATATAGAACTATAAATATAGAACGTTAACTACCGCTTAGCGCGATATAGCTAATATTAATACTAGCTATTCCCTTCTATATAATTACTATAAACTTTATTATTAGACTTCTTAAAATACCTTTATAATATTTAGGCTATAAAGTAGAGAACTTTCTATTTCTTAATATAGTACTTACTATAACTAATAAGTTCTCTAAAGTAATACTTCTTATCCTAGGTTACTTAATATATACTACTAAGATCTAGAGACGCCTCCTTCTTTATAACCTCTAGTATAATAACTAGGAAATACTAAAAGCTATTATATCTCATCGCAACTAGAAGTTCCTATTAAAGTTTTAGACCGCATTATAGGCTAAATTATATACTAAATTAAGATTCTTAATAGTATATTATCTATAAACTGATAGTATTTTAGAATATAAAAACTAAACCGTTACACTAGCTATTTATTACTTTCTTAACCTCGTTAATAATAACTAGGTAATATTATTACTAAGCCTTTAATATAACCTTAATAACGCCTACTTATAAGTTATTAGTTATTTACTAAACTAAATCCTATATAGTAAAAACACTAATAACGCGTTAAATATCTTAGGTAATACTAGCCCTAAAATAAACTATGAAATCTTCTAGGAGGAAGCGAAAATTTTAATTATAATAGCCTAATTATATATAAAGGAACGGTATAATAAAAAATATTATTTTATTACCTTTAAGCTAGGTAACTAGGTATACCTTAAGATAGGATTAGGATATTATTTACTAGGATAGCTAAACCTAAAGTATAGCTACTAATATATTCTATTTAAAGTCCTTAAACGTATTAGTAAGTTAGTATACCGCCTTAATATTCTACTTAATATAAATATTTACCTAGTTATATCTATTATCTAATTTATACTAGTACTAGCCCCTAGTAGTAACCTATTTAACTATTAAGATAACTACTAAAGCTTAGTTAATATTAAGGAAGATAATAATATTTATTAGCTTAAAGCATATAAGTATTTTAAAATTAAAAATATCCTTAAGAAGCAAACCCTTGCGTAAGGAAAAGTATAATATCTAGTTAAATAAAAAGGTTACCTATTAATATATACTATTTAGATAGATAAAGATATTATAAATATAGATAAACTTATTACTACGTTTAAAAGTAAGGAATAAGAGATAGAATAGATCTATAGATAAGTATAAGCTTAAAGACCTATCTAATAGGGTATTAAACTAGTATTAGAGCTTAGTAAAAAAATACTAAGGCGCTTAAGAGGAAGGCCTTATAAGAACCTAGTAGAATAATATAATATATATTATAAATAAGGAACGCGCTACTTAAAGCGCTTTAAATAAATAAATAAATTATAAAGAGTATTATAACTAAGGCCTGTTATAAAATAAAGACGTTTAGCGCGCTTAGCGCGTCTAAGAACTTCACTCTAATAATAGTAATATTTATATCTATCTTATTAGTAAAGATAACTACGCCTATTATACCTTCCTTCTTAAACTCTTTCTACTCTTAGTACTATAAGAACTTTTATAAATATAACTACCCTCCTCGCTAGAAGGTTAATCCCTACTCTTATTTAACTAATAAGAAAGATTAGCACTTAAGTATATATATATAAAATAAATTTATATTACTAAGTAACCCTACTAGTTATTACTACTACCTTCGCTTGCTTAGTATTAAGCGTAATTTTCCCTCTATATATATATTTTATAGAAGAGCGTTAATACTTTTAACCCTGTTATTATATTATTATTATACTTATATATCTCCCTTTATTACTATTATCCTCGTCTAGATATCGAGGAACCTTACTAATACTCTACGTTATTACGCGCTTAGTACTACTAGAGTAACCTATATTATATACCTAGGTATTACTTTACTATAAATAGATAACGCTCTAAATATAAAGACGCTAAGTATATTACCCTTAACTATATTCGCTACTACCTACCTAACGTTAAGATCCCTTATAATAAGCCTAGATATTATATTTATAACTAAGAAATCTTTAAGCGCCCCCTTAACTAAGAGACCTAATATTATAGAACTAGTTATAATATTTCTAATACCTTATTTATTATCTACTTAGGTATTAATATTTACCTAGTTACCTAACTACTATCTATAAACTAAATTAAGTTCTATTACTAATTTCCTAATACTATTTTAAACCTCGAGTAGCTATCCCTCTATAATATTATATAGAACTCCCTTAAATATAACCTATATTATACTATTAATATTACTAGTATACCTACTTCTATTAATTCTAGAGAAACCTTAAGTAGAGATAATAAACTAATTACTACTAAATATAATTAAGCTAATAAAACTATTAATACTAATTAGCCTAAATAATCCCTTAATACTAGCTAATCTAACTAAGCTACTAATATTACTAAATATATTAAACCTTAACTATTAACTAATATTATTATAAGTAGTACTAGATTAACTCCTATTACTTAGAATAAGACTAATAAGATAGCTACTCCTAAGAAGCAAGCTATTAGTATTAGCACCCCTAATATAACGGATACTATTAAGGCTATTAAGGGAATATAAGCCTATAATAAATATATTAGCTATATCTCTATACTATTTAATAGATATAAGGAGACCTAGATCGCCCTAACTATAGCACTCTCTAAGGGTTATATTACTAATATTAGCGCTATTACCCTTAACCTAGGCTAATTTATTAAGTTAGCTACTAATAGGTTTAAGTTTATTATAATAACTATTCCCTAGGGACTAATATAAGAGAGCTTAGGCTTCCTTAGCTTAGAATAATACCTTATTACTAGGTTATCTACTAAGTATATAGCATTAGCTACTAGCCTAGAGGATCGCTCTAATAATAATCCTTCCTCTAATATTAGCCCCTTTAACGCTATTAATACGCCTAGCGCTACTAAGACGCCTAATACTACTACTAGTATTAAGAAGATTATTATTATAAACTAGTAATCCTATACTTATATTACTAGCCTCTATCGCCTTACCTATTCCTATATAAAGTTCCTAACTACTTAGGAGGTAATTAATATATACCTTTAGCGCCTCTATTTCTTTAATATAACTAACCTTATCACTACTTACTATACTAAACGCCTTACCTTATATATACTTATCTAAAATAGCTTAATTATCCTTAGTTTATATATATATATCCGCGCCTTTAACTTATTTATAACTAAACGAATTATAAGTAACCTAGAGTTCAGCGCTATATTACTATTCTTTATTATTAAGTAGATACTATAATATAAGTTTCCTAGTATATATACTAAGGATAACGCTTATATTAGTTAGGCTATAGTTAATAATAACGACTTAAGCGCTATCTATACTCTTTTAGACCTTAATAACCCTAAAGCTATAGATATATCTAACTTTTAATATAAATATACTACTAACCTTCGAGGCCTTTATACTAATACTACCTCCCTTACTACCTTAATTACTATAATTAAAGATAATAGCGTTACTAAGTTATACCCTAAGGTTAGTAATAAATCTCACTACTTATTCCTAGAGTAATATAAGGATAATACTTAACTAGCTACTACTTATAATATTAGTATTAACTAACTCCTAGTTATAGCTAAAGAGATTATTAATAATAAGGATAAGAACTACCCTAACCTCTTAAAAATAGCTAATACTACGCCTAAGACTCCCTTAGCCTAAAGTAGGATATAATAGAAGGTATAGAATAGAAAAAAGCAAGGTTATATATAGTTACTTATATATAATAGTATAGCTCTACTTACTAGTATATTATTATAATAAGAAGTATAAATTAAATTTTATATTATATATCGTAGTTAACGCCTTTTTCTTCTTATATAAGTAATTGATACTAAACGCGCTTAGCATAGTTATCCTACTTAAGGGCGTCTAATATATTTAATATATTAAACGTACTTAAATGCGTTAACCCTTATAAAAGGGCTTATCGCCTTTAAGGAAAAAACCTTCTAAATTCATAGAATTTTCACCTATATTTTTCGCCTACTACGTGGACCGTATTAGTATTTAGAGTATTAAAGAGGGTATTTATAATCTTTTAAAGTAGCTTACTAGAATATAACTTTATTATATAAATCTAGATTATTTGTATAATAATTAGGTTATATAATTTTATTAAAGTTATAGAGAGGGAGTAGAAAAAAGTAGAGGATAAACTTAATAATATTAATATTAACAAATCCTTAAAATTATATAAGTAAGGGTAAATAAATTAGTAGGTAAAAAAAGAGCCTAGATTTACGTTTTTAGTTATTAATTTAATACTAGGAGTAGTAATAAAAGAGGTTAGAGGAGGAGGAGTAGTTAATAGAGGTAGTTATTAAGTAATTAGTACTAGAGGTAATAAGGCTATAACTATTATTATTCTATTACTTTTAAGGATTCTACTACTTATTTTTAAAATACTATCTTATTTTAATAAGATTAATAAGACTTTTTTTTAATACTAAAGTTAGGGTTTAGTAAGCCCCTTTAAAATCTAAGCGTTCTTATTAAATTAAAAATATTTAAGGTTTCCTAGCCCCTCCTAATCTCTCTAATTACCTTAAGTTAACTTATCTCTATTACTAGCTTTATTAGCCTCCTCCCCCTCCTCCTCCTCCTCTAAGTCTAATATATTATTATTATTATTAAACCTACCCCTATAACTCCTATTACTTATAATACTATTATTCTATAAGTATAAGAGCTTTAATCTCTTTAGTAATATATTAAATACTAAGGCTTAAATAGGGTTATATTTAAAATAGCTTATTACTTTTAAAATACCTTTATTCCTAAGCTAATAACTAAATAAGGTATTATAAGTTATAGTTATACTTATAATTACCTCCTCGCCTATTAAGTAAGTAAAGTAAGCTATTCTTTCCCGAATTATAACTATAACCTTATTATAGAGCGTCTTTTTTACTTATTATAAAGTAGCTTATTTATTAATTAATTAACTACTTCTAAAAGTATTAAGGGTATTATTAGCTAGGCCTAGGCTTAAAGAGGTATTATCTAAATTAAAGTTAGCTACTCTCTACTTATAAGGCTATAGAGTTAGGTTAATTAATTTATTATTATTATTATTATTATTAACTAGCTAAGTACTTAACTCTCTAACCTCTACGATATTATTACTAGTTAGTCTTATACTAACTTAGATCCTATTATATAAGCTTTAGATATATAATATCTTATAAATCTAGAGGCTAGTATAGGTTTTATTTTTTATATATTAATTATCCTATACTAACTCTATTATAATAATTTAACTAGTCTTATTATTATATAAAAAGCCTAACTTATTAATAAGGTTAATAGCTTATTTATACTTCTATAAGGTATTATTATACTTCGCTATAAGGTTATTAATAATAAACTAACTATTTAGGTAGATATTTCTTATCTTTAGAAGGATCTTAACTATTACTAACCTTAATACTATCTTCTTATTACTTATTATAAAGAGGGCCCCCTACTACTATAACGCTAAATAGTACTTAAAAAACCGCTTTATATATTACTTAGTCTATATTACTAGGGGTCGCTACTTCAACTTCGCTATTATAAGTAAGGGATTTAAGGCCTTATTATTAACTTAGCAATTAGGTTAGGTATTAAAGGGATTAATATCGTTATTATTATTAATAGGCTAGGTACCTAGCTAAGTACTTAGCCTAGGATTATTAGTATAGTTACTAGCTATTTTACTATTATCCTTATTAATAGGAAACTTATAAATAACGTTATTATTAAGCAGGCTAGTAATAGCTATCTACTAATTACTACTCCCTATTATAATATCGCTATTACTATCTTATACTAAAGGTTAGGTAATAAAAGGAAGTTTTAGATATTAGCTATATTTATAAGGGGAAGTAGGGTTACTAGTAAGCTCTAGGCCCTTAATAGGGGATATAAGTGCTTATTTTGCTTATATATAGTACTTTAGTGCTAACCTATACTATAGATCCACCCCCTCGAAGTAGCGAAGTCACCCTTAATTATTTACCCTCTAATTATTTTTAGTAAACTATCACGCCCTTATGACTCCCCAATTCCAGGGGCTGATTAAGGTGTCCCGGTGCAAAAGTGCCATGACGTCTTAATGATCCCATAGAATTGCTGAGGTTTTAGCGAGCGTACGTATGCTTCTTTCTTGGCAACCAATGACCCAACGCCAACCCGCCCGTTCCGCATTGGCAGTTAAGCAACCAAATTTTAGGGTTTCCGACTAGGGTGCCCGAGTGGATCGTCAAAAGTACCCTGTTTCTCAGCAACATTCCTCGCCTGCCGATTCGCGTCCGATGTGCGGAGTACTAAGGTACTCCAACAACACTCGGCCGGTAGCCACTTTCCAAGTGACGTCCCGACGCAGCTCAGCTCAACTCGCCGCCGGCCACGAGCTGTCGGGTCTGCTCGTACCAGAGTTCCTCGGCAGTACCGTGACCAGCTCCCTTCCGAGGATTCTTGACCTCCATGTCCGCAGCAATAATGCTCATACGACGAATTCGCTCGAGAGCGTCCCGCTCGTAGCCATCTATCGTGTCAAGAACCAGCTTTTGCAAGTTGGCTCGGCGGTTCGGAGAGACGGCGACAAGAGTCTGGTGATCGGCCTATGCATTAGCACCGTGCGATTTCAATTCGAGGTTCAACTACGGGCGCCGCGGACTCACCTTGTCAATAGTGTTGATACGGGCTTGCAGAACGCCGCTCTTGATCATAGTAACAAGCTCGTCGACAAGTGACTGGTCTGGTATGGCGAATGCTTCTTCAAGGCTGCTGAGAGTGACGCAGGAAAACGGGATGAAATATTGCACGATACACTTGCTCCGGATCTGCGAATAGAGCGCGGGGACGTGCTTCTGGAGGTAGATGTCGAGGAGATAATCGGCCCGGTAGGCTTCCAGGATCGCAAGACATGCCGAGTATCGACCGTTGACGAAAAGTGAAATGGCTTTCCGGATATGAGGTTCCAGCTCCAAAAAGGACCTGAAGTTCTGATTATCAAGGACACGAGCCTGTAGGTCTTTCCGATCCATAGTCGCCAAAGCCAGGAGACCGCCGTACACTGCCACATCGTTGGGACTTGCAATATTGCTGTAGTCCACTCCCTCCTTGCCGGCATCCATCTGTAGGAAGCTTTTGGCCGCGTCTTCGAACTTCTCAAGACCCATGAGAGCAATTCCCTGGACAATTTTGACGTAGGGTTGGAGCCCTCTTTCCTCATCGCCGTTCTGGACGCCGGTGATCTTGCTCAGGTTGGCAATGACCATGGGCCACTCGCGGCGCTGTAGCGAAACAGTGACGAGGTGTTTGCCTACATCGATGATATGCTTCGACGTGCTCACGTCGGGTCGCATACGGCTGTATGCCTCGCCAGCCGAGTTCAGGTCGCCAATACTCTCATAATGACGGCCCAAATCCTCATTGCCCATCTGCCGTGATTTGTTAGTCCTCGACGTCATGGAAACTGTATGAAAGGCATATCCAAACCCGAATGCTCTCCTTGATGAGATTCATCTTATAACCCTTCAACTCGCTTTCGAGGTTCTGAGTCTTGGCCCTGTTGGCCCTCTCAGTATTGTCGACCCATTCCTGATCGAAGTTGGCCTCTGGCTCAGAGGGGGCGGCGATATGAATGCACTCAAAGGCATCACGATATCTCTGAACATCTTGGCCCTGTTTAGCTTCGGCGACTGCAGCTTTCAGAGCATCAAGACAGAGCGGCACGCAAGTCCGGCCGATCAGGAAGAGTCGTTCAAAGCGGGTACGACCTGCGACAGGTGAGTAGCGATCCTCTGGTGACGGCGGAGCCTTGGCAGGCGGGGGAGGGAGCGCGGAGATGTGGAAGGAGGCTAAGCCTGCGAGGACCAGGAAAAACAAGGTTGAGACGAGCCGGGGGTCGATGGAGTACCTGTGTAATTCTGGATGTACAGATCTAGATCGAGCTTGGGAACATCTAGGTAGTGACAGCGGGTTAGCAGGCCACGCGTCTTGGAATTGATTTCCTATTTGAGATGAGCCGGGCCAGCCCGGTTCGGTGAAGGAGAAAGAGCACGGTGAGGTGAGAGGCTCAGCTTGGACAAGGATAGGGCTTAGACGACGCACCTCTGACAATGACACCGCCCTGATCATCCATCTGGGAGAAGAAGGACAACAGAGCGTTAGCGCTGGCGGCAGCCATGATGGAGATTGCGATATCGTGTTAGGACGCTAGACTGTGCTGTACCTTGGATCCGCTGAAATTTTGCTCAAATGACGGTTAGCAGGGGCTGGCCGACGGCGACTGAATGCGAGGTGTGTATCGGTGACACTGATGAAGACGGGATGGTATTGTGCGGCAGGGTGAGGCAGCCAGGCACAGCGTGGTTGGTGTACGGGGGGGTGCCGTGCCAGGTATGGCGGGCGAAAGAATAGAGAGGAGCGGTGGCCGATGGCACGGATAGCGGTTTAGATTCGGGGCTGAGCGAAGGAGAAGTGGATGAGGTGGATAGTGGAATGGTTGGAAGATTGAAATGAGGGGCTCTCTCAGGTCTGTCTGGATTCCATATCAGGGTTGAGTTGGAGAAATTGGCTTGGAGTTGCAGGTCTGACCGTTTGGACAGGGGCGGTGACAGTTGGGGGAGGGGGGCTGTTTGACAAGGCAGGCGATGCAAGGCTAAGGGAGCTGGAGGTAGGTACCTTATGTAACGACCGGGTGCAGGGTGGCAGTGATGGTGGCAGCGCTCGAGTGGGAGAGAAGCTCAGAAATTGGAATGCCTCACTCACCTGTCGTTGATTGTCGTCTCGTGAGGCGCTGTTGCGTCGTGGTTGCGACTCGGGCAGCTGCAGAAAGACCAGGAGGATGCGGACCTTGTTGCCTTTGTCGCACTGCGAGGAGATAATTGCGAGGGTCCAAAGACGACCAGATGTGCCTGTTAATTGGGAGGTGATGGCACGATCGGGGAGAGGAGCGATAATGAGCACAGAAACGCGGGCAGACAGCAGGCAGAAGGAGAGTGAGCGAATGAGACGGCGCCGCCTGGCTAGCGGTAGGTAAGTAAGGTACTTAGTAAGGTAGCCAGACGTTTTTGCGGGGTAATTGAACAAGCTGGGGGCCTGAATAAGGCAATGAATTTCTCTAGGCACTTTTTGTGATGCGTGATGCACTTGTCTACGGATACCTACCTACCTGGATTCCATACCAGCAACCAGCAAACCTAAACCTAAACGTCAACGTCTCTGTTTGCCCGAATTTGATCACCAGCCTAAAGTCTTTCTCCTGAGGAACAAGAAAAAAAAAAGGGCAATGCGACTACAACTGCAAAGTAGCAGTTGCGACCTCAAGGCAGCATCTGGTACCGTAGTCGCGAGAAACGGCAACCTCGGTCTCGTTGCGTATCGCTTTACCGATGATTGGCGACCAGATGCGGCAGTCAGTCGATCACTAGGAAAAGGGTGCATTGTCTTGGCGGTTAGCCAGATTGAGCATACCTACCTAGGGAATTACGGAACCTGCCTATGTAGTTAGCTACCTAACTTGGGAGACACCGACCAAGTCTATCTCATCTACGTAGTACAAAGGCCTTCCTTAACTTCAGTCGTCTTATTTCGCAGACTGTACGCCCCTACCGACGAGTCGACAACGCGAGAAAGTTGATTTTGCAGCGATCATGGACCAATCGGCGTGCTTATGCAAGTAGGTAAGGTGAGGAGGTAGTGCAACTTGTGTACAGTGGACAACTCTCTCGTGCTCTGCATTCCAAACACTTCTACAACGACAATTCCCTCACCAAACACTCAATCGCAAGGTTCCATCGCAGGGGAGACACAGGAGCAGACTAGCAGCAAAGTTTATATCAACCAGGAACCCCAATATCGACAAGCCGGCTAATCTTGCCTGATGTCCTGGCTCAGGTTAAGGTGTTCCGCGGAAGCAGGAGCCGCACCCTGCCTGGTTTCGTTCGTACCCTTGCCTGTTCGTGCACTGACTGATTCATTTGATGACCGAGCGGGAGGAGGGTTGATGGATGGAGGCGTCGGGATTGGACTACAGGAGATGCTTCGTATTACAACTGGGACACTTACTTAGTAACCTTTATGTCCGCAAAAAACGGGGTCTTTTCCACGCCGAATGATGAATAAAAATTTAGCAGCAGTTACTGACTACCTTGACGATTTTGATCAACACCTTAAACTAGAAGACTCAGAATGAGCCATGGGACACCGTGAACCTCTTTAGGTAATCTGAGGTTATAAAATGACAACTGGGACACAAATTCAACCAGCTGCTTGTTCGGTGCCATGGAAATGCAAATAGCAGTCGACGTGACGGTAGTTGACCGAGGGTCTGTCCTTTTCGAGCAGTAAAGTTTAAAAGACAGGCTGAAATGTCGACTGAGGTGGTGCGTGCGCCTCTGGGCGATGGGCGAAATGGGCTCGCATGATCGCTTCTTGGGAGCGCCTCTTGGCCCGATGCTCTGCTGGTGTCTGTCCGTCCACGTTGAAGATGATATGGTCTAATGCGAGCGCTCTGTGACAATTGAGCGCCAGATGGGACTGGTGCCGATTCGAGCCTTGGGGAAAATCAAAGGATCCTTGCTGGCCAGTCTCAGATTCAGCTCGAGTTTCCAGTCTGTGATGATGTTGACACCGCTCCTGATTTGCTGCGCTCCGAGAAAGTGTTGCCATCGGGTAAAGGCTGCTAGGCCGAGAGACTCGCCTTCAACTGCGACAGCGGAACGGAGAGTGCCAGGTCTGGTTCTGGACCTAGCTGGGTCCAGCAGGGCAGGGCCGAAGCAAGGGCAGGGTCGCGGAGTGATTTGGCTGCAGGCAACGGGACCCAACGGTCTAGGCGGATCTGGTCCGGGCAAATTGAGGAGAATGCTGTGTGAGGAAGAGTGTACGCGTAACTCTCGAAAGTTCCGATAATAATAGTGTTGATTTCGGCTCCTGGTGGATTATTATTGGAATGACTTCCTCAGTGGATCTTTCACCTTGGGCGAGGTTGCGGTCGGGTCCAGTTGTATGTAGGTAGATACTAGGTATGTAGGCCCTGACTTCTACCCAAGGTGCCTGCCTAGGTAGCCATCGAATGGTTGCTGGTCTTTAGTTCGTGGCGTTTCACATAATTGAATGAAGATGTAGAGACTGCCCTGAGATCTACCTATGTTAGACACCAGGAGAAATCAAGCTCCACTACGTACCTTACTTAGGTAAGGTAGTTAGCAGAGAGAGATACCTTACACTAAGGTAGGTAGGAGTGGCTCGATGTACATCTGTAGGCGCCTTAGAGATACCCCTGGGTGGCCGTGGCCCAGGATGGCAGACCAAAAGAAACGGTACGTACTAGAGTTTAGCGACGTCAGTTTCTGCCATACCCATCAATTTCCCACTGTACACCTAAGTACTCCCGGTACAGTGCCAACGAAAGCTGCCTTGCTAGTGGCTGACACATGCATTAAGTCTTTGGCTCTCTCTGTCTCTTTGATAGATTTTTCGCGGAAATAGCCAGGGCGGGCGCATGGAGGGCGAGAAAGGACACCAAAGTAACGTGGCCGGTTCCTTGATTTTTTTCTCCTTCTCAATTTCTGACGTCCGGGCACACCTCAAGAGGGGTTGGAAGTCCGTCGGGCGACCGAGGCGTTTTGGGGCAGTTTCGCGAGCAAAAAACGACGGGAAAAAACGGCAAATTCGCAGCATCTCGATATCAATTGATCTAACGGCTGAGGCTCTTCAAATATCGATGGATGTTGTCAAGACAAGCGCAAGCGCGAAGGGGCGGGGTGGAAGTCTTGGCAAAGAGGAAAATCGAGCGTGCCAAGACTCGAGACCAGGAAGCTCTTGCCCTCCGGCTTTTGGACTGACGCGGTGGACCCCCCAAGTCCTTCTGGTGCCTTTTTTGCCACCCACATGGGGATAATTACACCTCGAGACCACCCGCCCACAGCAATGAAAGAATGGAAGGGATGTCTCGCGACATTGGCGTTGTCGTTGGCTGCTGCTCTCTTGTGGTCGGTACGTTCTTGCCCTGCTGCACTTATTATCGACCTCCTCTGCGGATACATTACCTTCTTTAGATGCTGCACGGGCAAGTACCACTCACTCGCAGCCACGTTCGGTATGTACGCTTCGGTATGTACGCACCGCTACGTACCTTACCATACTTTGGGCTGCGTACGCAGTAGCAGGTAGCCCCTACCTTTCCTCACCCCCCCGTCCCAGGGACCCGAGCACCCACCCCCAAAAATCAGACCCAGGGCTCAGGTCTAGCAGCTCAATCACGCCAATCTGATGGCTCTTCTCCCGCGAAAAGAGAAAATTGACGGCTTGAACTCGCAATAGAGTCGACCCCAATGACGGATGCCAAGACTTCAGAGCCTCACCTTCCCTCAGCCCTGTGCCCTGCTTTTCTGTAGGGCGGTCCATTTGACAACGTCCCGTCAACCATGCGACGGTAATCCACCATAAGGAAGCCTTTTCGAATATTCCATGCGTTTTCTATTCTTACAAAGCCTGCATAGGAGGGGAAAATCTCACGATGCCATGCCAGATGTCCTTCCGCTGCGAGCAAACTATTTCGAGAGGGGCTGGACACCACCCCCCCCCCCCCCCCCCTTTCCCCTAGAGACCCAAAAGCCGGGGGGTGGGAGCCACTCACCTGCGCGCACAGCAACCCAAGACCAGGAAACTCGTCGAAGCTTGCTTCATGCCACGACAAAGGGGGCGGTCGGGCTGCGGCATCGAATTCGCCTTCGCCGTCGTCGTCGTCGTCGTCGTCAGTCGTCAGTCGTCAGTCGTCAGTCGTCTCTTCTTGTCCCGCACCTTGGCTCTTGGCCGGGCACCCTGCTCGAGGTAGGTACTTGGCCATGTACCTATTGATCGACTCGGCTGGTCTCTCCTGCCGCAGGTGTCTACTTTTCTCGTGTCTCTCTCCACAACGGCGATATAATCCCAACCTCGGAGAAATTCAATCTTCCATCATCCATCATCCATCACCAAAGGGATGTGGGTGGAGGCCGAGGGAGGGGCAGAGTCACAGGTCGGAAAGGCAATCGCAGATGAGGCACCGGTTGATATTATTGACAAGCTCGTGACTGGGAATGGCCGATGACAGCGAGCCGTCCTCATGCGATGCTTGGGATGGACAAGATGGGCCATAGGCACACGGGCGTAGGTGCTGGCGCGGGCCCCGACTCTCCAGCAGCATCACAGACCGTTTGAGCCAGCAGGCCCCGTCCTTACACTATGCCGTCGATACCTTAGCTCCGCCAACTCAACTCGGAGACCGAAGACGAGTTGAGTACCACTACTCTGCCTCTTATCATAACGTCTCCCTCATACGAACAGATCGGATCAGTCTTGCTACTCCGATTTGTATTTCACATTCGCTAGTCCTTTTTCCTGATTTTATTTAGCTGTACGCTCGAAAGATTGCAGCTAGAACTGCCTTGCATAAGTGAGTGACCCTTGTCGAGCCACCTACGGGGAAGGTCCTGGAAGGTCACTCCGATCCAATTGGATCGCTTCGGGTGTCCATGCACAGGGTAGGTAGCACGAAGGTGGGATAATAAGTCAGCATTGGCTGAGGCCCTGACTTTTGTTTTTGCCTGGGACCGTTACTCTATTCAAGAACACTAGCTTCCTGGATTCCTTGAGTGACTTTCTCTAGCGCTGATGGACCGCCAGACCAGACCTTGGTTCGACTGGCAGCTGGAGAAATGGATACTGGATACAGGATGAAGCTTGCCGGACGAGGTGCTACGGTCAATCACGCAGTCTGGAGACTGAGGTACCTCTCACCACGTTGCCATGCGGTAAGGTACCGCAACGGCGTGTAATTCCGGACTGCGGTTGGCTTCAACCAAGATTCGCAAAAGACACAAACATCAGAAAAGGGTAAAGAGGCATACGTACACCCGGTTCCACCATGTATCCAAACGCATGCACGAACATCCTTGGCGCAGCATGTTCCCAATCCACAGGACGCAGAGCTGCAGCAGACTGGTACCATCCGGTACAAGAGTGGTACTGCTGGAGTCGAGTCGACTGCGCAGCGATCATTTTTGCGAAAGAACGGAGTGATTTACAAGCCCAGTTCAACGTTCCGCGGCCCACGGATGGGTCTGATTCTCGAGAGTCTCCATCGAACAAAAATGGACTGCATCCATTCCCGAAAAGTCTCCGCTCTTTTGCTTCCTTTTCGAGGTAGCTGGTATTTTGACGGTGTAGTTTTAGTATTTAGCCTGATCTAACCATATCCGTTAGCCGCGCTACTTTCGCTACGATGCGTAATAACACACGAAATTCTAATATTTCCTAGGTATATTAGTAAGTAGTATCACTACTATATAATTATTAGTACTAAATTAAGCTCTTTTTTACGCTAGAATTAGCCTTATTGCTAAATTTCGCTATAAAAATAGCTAATTAATAAATAAAATAACCCTCTATTTTTCCTATAATAAAACGCGCGTCTAAAATAATAATAAGTTTAGCAATAACCTCTAGGGCCTCAAAACCCTAACGAATATACCGCGATCTTAAGGTATTTCGATAGATAGTAGGTAATATAGGTGTAGCGTAGTATTAGAAGATCAGCTAATATATTAGGTTTAGCTCGGGCCAAATACCAAAACTACACCGTCAAAATACTAGCTACCCTTTTCGAGTCAAATCAGCCGGGGGGCCCAGATATGCCTGTCCGGTCGCTGCGTGCTCGACTCACCCTCTCATTTTCGCCGCTATTATTCATCCCATACTGAGCGATTACTCGCCGCCCGCCCTACTTCACAGTACACAGAGCGAGCCAGTCTGAGGGTGTTCCGAGAGAATGTGTGTGGTCTTCCGCGCGCGATATTTCCTAGAACTCAAAGGCAATTAATCAATTAACCGCATCACAAAGAGCATGAGTCGAGACGCTCCTTGCAACCAGGGGAGATTTTCACCAAGAACGCAGACGAAGTACACGTACCACTTGCGCCTCCAAATGCCGGATTCGCCGTGGCACTGAAAGCCACCTCACCCTCAATTGAGTAAACCTCATGGTCCCTGACTCTGGCTGTGGCTGCCTTACCGCAAAGGCGAAAAAGCAATGCTTCTTTACGGGCTAAAACCCCAGTCTAACTTTCGCTCGCTGTTCGCCGTTTGGAGTATCAAATTACCCGCACCACTTGCGGGCAATATCTGCCTACGTTAACTCGAGATTGACTAGCCCGAGTTCTCAAGATAGAAGCTCCAACTACTCCAATCTCGTCCTTAACGCCCTCCACTTGCAAGGGCGCTTTTAACACGGGAACAAGCATACCCCTTCAAGCACAGAGCCAATGTCACCACCGAGTCCCGCCGAACCGGAGTTGAGAGTCTCCCTATTCCTGTTCACTTGACTCCCGGCACCTCCCGGCTGATCCCAGCATTGGGTTTTCTGTGTCGTCTGCTCTCCCAGCAAGTGCTGTTAGGGCGTGCCCCCTTTGTTCAAGGTTGGGGAGTACCAGCACCGGCAGGTGTCGGGGCTACTGGGTAGGGGCGCCCTTTGACTTTGGAGCTTTTTCTTCGTCCGTTGTGTTCTTGTCTTGGCTTTCCACGGAATCAACACACGATCCCCGTTCCTCCACTCCTCCCAGCGGAAAGGCGCAACGTGACTCGGGATCAACAGGAATGACAGACTTACGGTCGTGTACTGGTTTAAGACGATACTTTATTGCTTCTACTTAGGCACATCAATAGCGGTATGCGCATCGCACACAGTCCAAGATAGTTCAACTGACTAACGGCTACTTCCGCTGGTTGTCCATTACTCACTTACCATCCCGCGGACTTGATCGTTTCGCGCATCTCGCTGCCGCCATCTGTCACAGACCAATGGCTACCGCGCATCTCTCACTACGGTCGCGTCGACCGAGCTTCCAGCACCCTACCCTACCTCCATCTTCCCTGCAATACGCCCCCCTCCCGGGCCCTCTCCAGCGGGCCTTTTCTTATTGTGTTGTGCTCGCAGCTCGTCTACTCCCACGAACCCTGCCATCCAAGAGTCTTGTCCCTCTCTACACAGTAGCTCACCTTACCTACCTTGTGTAGTACTTCAGCATGTTCTCTACACAAGCGCCGGTGAGCGCCACGACAGGTCGTCTCGCCGCATTGCTCGCCTCACCTTAAACCATCTAGGCTTGCCGTGACTTGCTTGTTTAGCAGGCTGCCTTACGCCTCCCCTGTTTATTGACTTCGTATGCCCCTCCACAAGTTGAACGAACTCCCCTCCCCCTCTCCCTCCTGTGTCCCCTCCACTACCACTCACACTCACACTCACACTTCGAGATGCCTTGACCCTTGTACCGATCCCTATCGCCTTTTCGTCTTAGCTTCCCCATCCCCTTTTGCGACGGTTTCGTATTGTCTCCGTTCCCTCTTGTCCCTATCCCGCTACCATACATCACCGCTACCGCTGAGGACCCAGCCGGTAACCAGTACACGCCCCCAACATCCGCAGTACCTAGTAGCCGACAAGGGCTAGTGAGTGACTTGGGCAGGCCTCCGTCTAGCACCCTTCCCGCTGCCGCCAGATCGTGTCTTGTGTCCTGTGCCCTCCTCTACTAGGGGTGCTCGCAGTCAGTCAGTCCCAGTAGCGCGGTGTCTGCACCGTGCGGACCCAAAATCCCCATACCCTCGACTCGTGTACTCTCTTGTCTCAACCAACCCCGGCCGAGACGCTACCTACCGCTACGTAATCCATCTCGCGCTCAGCTTCCGCGCGACTTACACACACCTCGCGCCCATCTTCTTGTTCTCTGGCTCGCTGTGCTGCTGGATGCACTGCACCATCGCACCCGCACCGCACCCGCACCCTGCTCGGCTTTAAACAAGGGCCTTCCACCCCCCCCAGCTGCCCAGACGAGCCAGCAAAGAGGCAAAAGATCCCCCGGCTCCTCTCTGGTCCCCCGTTTTGTTTAAACTTATCTTCCTTCTATCCCCCGCGAAGTCTTGGCACACGTTTTGTTCTTCTTCAAATGTTCAAGACTGGTCAGTCCGAAAACCGTTCCTAGCAATTGGGTTGGTTTGTCGGACAACTACCCTTGCACACACACACACACACAAACATGCAAAGAGCTCATCCACCATAACTGCACTTACACACGAGAACCGTGAAGTCGACCTCTACCGCGCCGTCACCTCTACCACCATAGTCAACCTTACATTACCTCATTTTTCTCGGTTTCTTGGCATTCGTTGTTGGTCCTTTCAATACTACTAGCAATGAGTCCTCCGCCGCGCCCTGTCAAGACAGGCAACAACTCTCCTCCGGATTCGCAAGCTTCTGGAATCTCTCCCAAAATGTCCGACGACGAATCTGCAGCTCCTTCGGCTGGGTGGCCCGTCAAGGAGCCTCCTTCGCCCAGCGGCAGCCAGTCTGGCACTGAGGATGAGAAGGGAGGGGATGCGCCCAACGTTCCCGTACAGAAGCGCCGACGTGTAACAAGAGCCTGCGACGAGTGCAGGCGCAAAAAGATCAAGTGTGATGGCAAGCAGCCTTGCACCCATTGCTCGGTCTACAGCTACGGTGGGTAGCTCTCAAAGACTATGTCAAGACGCATTGCGCTGACCAAGTTCCCAGAGTGCACGTATGACAAGCCTTCAAACCGGCGTAGGAACCCTGCTCCTCAGTACATTGAGGCATTGGAAAGCCGCCTGCAACGCGCCGAGACCCTTCTGCGCAAGTTTATGCCAGAGGTCGACTTGGCTGATCCGACACTAGACCCCGCGGTACAGCAAGAATTCCGCAACAGGGAGCACGCACGAGCTCAAACAGCCAAGCTAAGGCATGACCCGTTTGTTACTGACGAGAAGCCGGATGCCCAGCTCCTGTCCATGATTGAGTCCATCGGCCAGCTGGACTTGGACGAGAAGGGCGGATGGGATTTCCACGGTGTGTCGTCTGGCGCCGTCTTCCTGCGGCGTATGAAGGAGCACTTCCAGGGTATGATGGGGCCGGTCACCAAGGTGCCATTCCTCCCGCGGCCAGAACGACCTACAGGCCTGATGAACTTGGACTCTCCAGCATCAGGCGCCAGCTCTCCCTCCGATTCGACGACGATGACTGCACCCGAACTTCCCCCCAAGGAAGTTGCCAGGAAACTTTGCTACTACTCGCTGAACTGCGCTACTTGTTTGATCAGGGTGGTACATGTTCCCAGCTTCTACGAACAGTTCGACCGCGTTTACGAAAAATCGCACGAGGACTACACTAAAGAAGAGCACCGATTTGTTGGTTTGCTATTTGCCGTTATGGCTTTGGGCTGCATGTACGCCAACTTGGACGAGAGTTCTCCTCCTGTGGCGTACAAGAAGTCTGCGGAAGAAGGGTCAGTTACTATGTTACCTATGCCCTGAGACTCGAACTAATGACGATTGTAGAATGAAGTATTACGACACCGCCAGGCGTATTTTGCAGGGTATCACAGAATGTCGTGATCTTACGTCGCTTCAAGCACTGCTTTTTATGATTTTGTTCCTGCAAGCAACCTCGAACCTGAGCGGCTGCTATGCGTTTGTGGGTATTGCTCTTCGATCAGCCCTGCGGATGGGTCTGCACAGATTCTTGAAGCATGAGCAGATTTCCATCATCGAGCAGGAAGTTAGGAAGCGAGTATTTTGGGTCATTCGACAGATGGATATCTACGTGTCTGCCATGCTTGGGTTCCCATTGCTGCTCAACGCGGACGACATTGACCAGCCCTACCCTACCGAGATCGACGACGAGTACATTACGAATGACGGCATTCTAACTCCGCCGCCGGGGGTATTTTCTTTCTTCGAGGCTTTCAATGCACACAGCCGCCTGATGGAGATCTTGGCCAAGATCCTGAAGCATGTCTATCCGTTGAAGGGCCTTGGGCAAAGCGTCATGAAGGGGGACAAGCCAGGCACGACGTACTTGATCAGCTACGCCAACATCAAGCGAATTGAAACCGAGTTGCAGGAGTGGTATGAGGTTCTTCCCGCGCAGTGGCGGCCTAGCCCTGAGGGCCCTGTCGAAGTGATTCGGTACGTCGACTTCAAAACTAGGAGCTCAGGCATTGGGCTTGTCAGATTTTGCCCGCAAACGAGGCGAATTCCAGCTAACTCTTTCTCAGTGTGCGTCACCTGCTACGATTCGCCTACGCCCACGTGCAGCTCGTCCTTTACCGGCCGTTCCTGCATTACGTATCGCCGCGACTCAGCATGGACAGGAACATTGACGAGCTTTCTTACGCCTGCGCTGCCGCCTGTATCAGCGTATCGCGAAACATCGTTCACATCGGTATCGAGATTCGCAAGCAAAACGTGTTGGCCGGACCTTACTGGTTCATGCTCTTCACCGAGTTCTTTGCGGTTCTCTCTCTCGTCTTCTACGCCATCGAGAATCCCGAGAAACCTGGGTCCGCGGAGGTATTGGAAGATGCTATGGAGGGAAGAGACATGGTCGCAAAGTTGCAGAACAAGAGCCAAGCAGCTGATAGGGTTACCGACGCTCTCAACGTAAGTCCTTACCCCAATCAGGTCTCGGCTACATGCGCTAACGTGAGTAGATCTTGTTCGAACAACTACCCGAGAGGCTCCGACAAGCCAAGTCTCAGCCGATCCCTACTAAGAAGCGACCGGCTCACGGGCCAAAGGCGAGCTCGATGCCAATTCACGGACACTCGGGTGTATATCCGGGTGTCGGTCACCGCCGATCCGAAGATCTAAGCCGATCGCCGAGCGTGTCCCTCGCCAGCGGCCGGGTGTCGCAAGCACCGGTTCGCAGTTCCTTCGACGGCGTGCCCATTTCCGAGGCGGCGTACCAAGACCCGAACCTCGCGATGCAGGACTTGCTATCTATAGACATGACTTCGCGGGCAACGCCGGACTCAGTGAGCACGTCGGCGAGCTCAAACCGACCGCAAGGGTTCCCGCCAACACACGTCAACACCCTGAACCACATCAGCAAGCTCGACTCTCTGATGTTCCCGTCAGAGGACCCGTTCGCTTACCCCAACCAGCCAATGGTAGAATTGGGCTACCAGAAGGGACCCGGGCCGAGCAGTGTCAGCGGCCCGCAGGATACGTCCTCATTCATGATGCCCGGTGCATTCGACGAAATCGACACGCAGCTTCTTGGCCAGTCGCCAGCCTACTTCCTACACCAAGGTCAGGGGCAACAGCAGCAACACCAACACCAACAACCAGGATTCGACATGTCCAGCATGTACCAGCATTCGGGATATGCCGGCATGACGGACTCTGCGAGGATGGAGCAGGTTAGACGAGCACACATGCTGCAGCAGCAGCAGCAGCAGCAGCAGCAGAGGCCTGGGGACATTGACAGGATGCTCGCAGAGTCTGGCTATCAAAGTAACTGGGCGGCAGGGTTGCTCGCCAGGAACGGATATCAAGGCCTATAGGCGCCATTTCGCTTCAAGTGATACCCAGCATTATTTTGGAGCCCTGCAAGTTCAGGGTGCGAATCTTTTTAAAGGGATTGGGAAGACGGAAAGACGGACATGGAAATATCGGTTCCCCGTTGGCGTTCCGGTGTTACTTGACAAGCTTTTTTGTGACCAAGTTTGGATGGAAGGAAAGTGGATGGAAAGCTTCTCAATTCTGACGGGAGGGACAGATCAACATTACCAACCAACGAGGCGTTGACTCGAGGGCTGGCCGAAAGGGGTCCGTACGGGTGCTGCATCCATACGATGCCGAAGCATTTACAAAGGCATTTTGTTGTATGTAGTGTAAACAGCACCTAGCGTACCATTGTATATAGGAAAAGCTGTAACACGAATACCAGCGCAAGCTGCATGCCCTTACCAAGTTTACAAGAAGGTATGGGTGACGATGGCGTGTTAGATTCGTAGGCGAGGTAAGGTAGTGACGGCAAGACAAAAGTGCCTGAGGACCGCAGTCATTGACGCCCACTTGCAACACAAACGGCCCCGAGGTGGGCGCGCCACCTACCTAGGCACCGAATGGAGTGCAGACTCGGCGTGCATTGCAGCGCATTGCATAGCAGCCGCCACCGCCTGGGCACGTTTCATTCAGCCTGAGTACAGAATAAGGTACCTTGGTTCTACCCGCCCTCGCCTCCGCCCCGCCCCCAAAAAAGACGACAGGCGCGCGGAGTGGGGAGGACTGGTATGACTATGGCGATTGACTTGAAAGGTCTTGGCTTAATGGGCGTCCATGCAAGTTGGGGGCCGCTGCTTGACCCAAAGACTGGAAGTAGGAGCACGGAAAGACGACACGAACAACGGGGCTGATGCGAGGAGCGGAACTGGTTATTGACGATGTTTCTTTTGCCAGCAACGAGTTGTCGTATGTTTTGCGGAGAGTGGTGATAGAAGAGGAGGGGCTGAGTGGGGCATGTACCCTTTAGCTGTAGGAGGCACTCCGCGAAACTCAAGCTGTGATTGGAGCGCGGCATCGTTCGTTTTTCTGCTCAGTGGTGGTGGCTCAATTCTCATCAAATGTGTATCTCCGCTAAATCCTTATCTGAGTTCATTGTCTCTTAGTGGCCGTTTCGGCACCGATGATTTGGGGCCTACATCCTGGTACCGTTCTACGCCTTCCGGGGAGGCTTCTCTTGCATGTTCTACGGCGAGTGGTGTGGGTGGTGCATTGTGGTTGTGGTGAGGATGATGATGATGATGGGGCCAAGCTAAAAAGGAAACCACCGGGGACACTTGCGAGCAGTCTAACTTACCTAGCTTACGTTAAGGAACCTCGGGGCGCGGAAGATGGGAGGCTCGCGCGCCGAACGCACAGTTCAGGCACTACTCGCTACCTCGCCGTGCCTTGCCTTACCTGCTTCAGTATGGTTAGCATCTCCCTGCACCAAACTACCTACGCAGATAGCGTCGTCACGGATCACAGTCTGCGCAGGTCCCTCCCTAAACACGGCCTATCAAGAGATATTCGTTTGTCATACCCCCAGAACCACTTTTCACCCGCCATCCAGAAACCCGTAATCCCGCAGCAACCCCGTGACCACGCCGAGAAAAGCACAGTCGCAGAACTCCCGTCCCCTTCCCCGTACGGTACGGTGTGGTGTCGATATCGGTCAGGTGCCTTGGACCGCCCTTCGGAAGCCGTGGTCGTCCTGCCCGCCGCGCCGCCGCGCCCACCAAAAAAAAAACGAGTATCATCCGATCTGTTTCCCTGGCCACAATCCCTCACCCCGGATTCGCGGCTATTGTCCGAAAGGGCTGGGCTCTAGCTGATTAAAAGTCTTGGCCGACTACACACACCAGAGAGCCCGCAACGCCACGTAAACGCCACCTCCATTTCCAAGAAACGAGCCGCATCGCCATTGGGCTGAGCCGGGGAGCCGCCCGGTGCAACATTTCCCGCAGCAGCACAAACCTAATGTCCTTGTACCCTGCGTCGCAGGAAAGAAACTTGGTCCCCGCCATCGCGAGATACACAGCATGCATACCGGCACGCAGAGAAGAGAAAACAGTTACTGTAGTCGTCGTCAGACCGCCCCTTCACCGAACCACCGATCCCACGAATCCCGTCGCATACACCCTTGCACCCGGCGATCACCGTTCGTCGATACAATATAAGAAAAAAAAATTCTTGTTGACCTATATCCCCCGCTACTGGCAACCAAGAAGACTCCATTACGATGGAGAGCGTTGTCGAGCACGATGTTGTCGAGGTGGATGAGTTTGATGCTCTGTAGGTGGAGATGCATTGCGCGGTCACTTCCATCTGTTTCTGACCGGACCATCTTGGCGATTGGCGGGAAGGCGGTCGAGACCTTTTTGTTTCTTCGCCCTTGCCGATGCCCGATATCCCTGATGTTTCTTGGAGGAACCTACGGATACCCGCGTGCACAGTACAAGCCTATTCTTTAGGATCATGATTGCTAATTTGTGGTGTCGATATTCCGTAAAGGGCGATCGAGGTGAAGACTTCCCCGACGGTCGAGTCTGTCAATTCTGTTGCTCCGATCCCGGCCAAGTATCCCGGTACGATGTGTTCTTGTCTAGTCTTGGCGTTGTCTCTGTGTGTTTTACGTCCCATGTGATGTTGCTTGTATGAGCCTCTAGAGGCTCGTGATGTTCAGTCGTGTTTGAAGAAAACATCTCATAAAGGCTCAAGAACGCTAACACGAACACGCAAAAGCCAAACTCCACGCCCGAAAGGTTGCCGCAGAGCTCAACGTCGGCGATGGCCTCGTCTTCCTTCCCGGCGAGCCCAGCCGGAGCTATGAGGACTCAGATATGGGCCCGACCTTCAGACAACGGCGATAGTAACGTCTTCCTCCCCACCCGGGACTGCCATACCATCGATTCGGCCTCTTACTAACGCTGGCAACACAGCTTCTACTACTTGAGCGGCGCCAACTTCGCCGACTGCGCCGTGACCTATGACCTCGCCACGGACCACCTGATCCTCTGGATCCCCTACGTCGAGCCGCGCCAGGTCCTCTGGTTCGGCCGCACCCCGGGCATCACGGAATGCCTTAAGCAATTCGACGTCGACGACGTCCGCTACACCACCCAGCTCAACAAGTTCCTCTACCGCCACCTCGCCCCGGGCTCGACCCTCTACGTTATCCACCCGGACCAGGTGCCTCTCTCGGGCGAGTTCCTCCGCGAGATGGCCGACGTCAGGGTCGACCTCACCTCGCTCCAGCCCGCCGTCGACCAGGCCCGCGTCGTCAAGACCGAGTACGAAGTCGCCATGATCCGCAAGGCCAACGCCGTCTCGGCCGCGGCCCATCGCCGCGTCGCCGAGCGGCTCCTGCGGCTCGAGAATGAAGCCGAGATCGAGGCCATCTTCCAGGCTTGGTGCACAACCGCCGGCGCAAAGGACCAGGCGTACGCCATTATTGCGGGCAGTGGGAAGAACGCGGGGACGCTGCATTACGATGCGAACAACGAGCCGCTTGAGGGACGGGATGTTGTTGTTTTCGACGCGGGGTGCGAGTGGCACTGCTATGCGAGCGATATCACGCGCACGCTCCCTATCCCTGGACGCTTCTCGGCCGAGGCGAAGGCTGTGCATGAGATTGTTGAACGGATGCAGGATGAGTGCATCGACATGATCCGCCCGGGCACGGTCTTCTTCGATCTGCACATCCACGCCAGCAAGGTCGCGCAGGAGGGCCTATTCGAGTTGGGGGTGTTGAAGGGCGACCCGGAGGCCGTGTGGGAGGCGGGCACCGTCGCTGCGTTCTTCCCTCACGGGCTCGGACACCACGTCGGACTTGAGGTTCACGACGTCTCGGGCAGGGAGAGGCTGTTGCTGTTTAACGAGGTCGCCGGCGGTCGGCACGTCGCGAAGAGGGAGGTCATCACGCCTGAGATGATGGGTGCCATGGCGCGCGCCGCTGCCGCGGGCGCCGCGGTGCCGCCGCCGTACAAGGGGAGGCAGTATTTGCAGAAGAACATGATCGTGACCGTCGAGCCGGGCGTGTGAGTCGAGTCCTTTGCCAACTTTACATGGGTTGAGTGTATTGTTCCCCGTTGCTGACTCGAAGAAACAGGTACTTTTGCAGGGAGTACATTGAAGGGTACTTCATCAGCAACCCCAAGCACGCTCGGTACATCAACAAGGCTGTGCTGGAGAAATATTACCGCGTTGGCGGTGTAAGAATTGAGGACGATATCCTTGTGACGGATGATGGGTATGAGAACCTTTCGACTGGGGCGCCTAAGGGTGAGGAGTTGTTGAGGGTTATTAATGGCAAGGCTTGAGTTTATGGAAGTCTCTTTCTAACAACGATGGAAAGTGTTTGGCGGCTTTGAGCGTTTGCGGGTTCTTACGAGGTTCGCTGTTGAGAGTTTGATGTGTATTTGGCCATTAATTGAGCCTAGTTGTAAGTGCTCGTTTGTTATGAGTGTCCAGTTTGCTCCCACCTAGTCAGCTTCGAGATCAACGGAGGGTATTCTCAATTCTTCAGAAACTCGTGGGTTTGATCGAGTGGCATATTTGTATGTGAGTCTCAGTTCAACACATGACTAGAGAGACATGGTTAGTGTCAGTCATGCTATAAAACAAGCACATGGCCGAGAGAACGACTTGTAAAGTCGGTCTAGAAATTCTTGTCCGACATTATGAGCATATATGATGCTAACATACCCCTGTTATTTCTTCATCGTGAAACTAGATAAAGCGTTTCTCTCGTTTCCTTTTTTTTCCCCCCTGCTGTTTAACTGATAAACACATGATGGAGTACATGACCGATAACAGCGTTTTGAGACGCAATCCTATTGATCTACTCATCATAAAAGATTGAGTCATTGGGATCTAATACATCAGAAAACGCTTGAAGGAGATCTCGGGAGTCTTGTTGTTTTCTGTACGCTTCTCTGGTGTTTTACCCCAGTGTGGAAGGAAGGTCTCGAGCTAGCTTCACATAAGTAGTCTTCATCCGCAGCTCAAATGACCTCGTATCCTTCCTAGCTGGTTTGCCCATTGATCCCAAAGCCGTCCTGAAATTGGAAAACATATGAAGACCACGGATATGCGTACTCAATTGGGTGCTTTTCTCACAGCCATTTGCTTCAATGGATGCTGCGTAATTCTTTCTTTACGTAGATCTGCCTCCACAGCCTGTTCCCCTTTTCAGGCTCTCTGTTTGATGACATTCTGGTTATATATGTCATCTTCTCAAAAGGCTTTATTAACAAGTTACTGCTGTAAGCCTCCAATTTTCCGATTATATGATAAGAAAAAGAAACAAGAGTTTTGAAAGCCATTCAAATAATTGTAACTGTCTTCCGTGGCATTCTCACGACGACCGAAGGAGCATCAGCTTTTTCGCGCCAGAAACAATCAAAACGACCAATCCTCCGGTAGGTGTCTTCTTGCACATAATCCGATCATCCCCGTTGACAACCATGCACGTCACTTCTTCTGCAATATCTGCCATCGCGAAGACGAGAAGTCGACGCTACCGCAATGGCGTTTCAAGAAGTGACTGCCCATCAATTCCCCACCCTTCCACTGAACCTTGCTGACCGAATAGCGATTCCTGATCCCATGAATGAGGTTGAAGACTATTATTGGGCCTCCCAAGATTATTCTTCCGCCACTTAATTCGCCAGTGTCTGCGTCATCACTGACAGCCGTCGTCGTCTCCGCATCAACAACCGACACAAAGATTCGAAAGAGTGAATTAGGGCGCAGCATTATCAGGTGGTCAGAGACAAACTCAAGGCTAGCCCAGGACTAGGAAGGGGCTCTATATGGCTTAGCCCTTCGAGCTGGTTCCCTGACATGCCACACAAGGGATATGGGGAGCCATCCCCCCCATAAGCCTGCCAGATATTTGGGCTTCCTCGACGCTAGACTTTGCATTCTTATCTTCATGTTATTCGCCAAGCCCGATAGAGCGACAAGTCTGTCCCCAGCAACAGTCAGCTTGCATGGCAAATAAGCTTCAAGAACCATGTTCCAGTCGCTTAAAAGTTGCTTCATAGCTTCATCAACAGAACCCCCATCATATAATCCCGACATTTTACGCCCAGTAGTCTCTTCCATGGGCGATATTGCCTGATCGGTTGTCATGCAGTCGAATCTGGCACCAAATATTCAGCGTATCCGTCGTCGTGAACACCTATACCAATCGGATGGGTTTCGCAGCAATCGGCTTCGAGACACTCCCAGAAAACCTGCTGCTTAGCAAGATACAGCACCCGAGGCGCAAGAAATCTCTCCTGCACAACCCATCCACGTTCGAGAGTGGGTCCTGGAAAGAATGTCGCCATCCCAATTCCGATTCGAGCCGGTGTCTGAAGCGCCGCGGAACAGTATCTTTCGAGTGTTTGATTTGGACCACGCTAGGCCCAGCATCAACTGGATCTCGTTCAAAGAATAAGCCTCCTTCGCTATTTTTTGCTCCGAGAGCGGATATACTGAGAAGCGCGTTGTGGTAGACATCCTGCATAGACGCAGCCTCTTTCCACCAGTCGTCCTTTGAGTCTTGGTAAATGCAAAGCCTGTCGATAAACAAGTAATGAACTTCCAATTGCTGACATACTCGCGCGGCGGCTCTGAACGTCTTTGGTAGGGTTCCGATGGGCTGCTTAGTCGATAATTGATGAGCAGTCGATTGCAATAACTTGAGCGCCGTATCTGTGCTTCCTTCGCCCCAGCAATGGCTCAGAGTCATGTATCGAGAACCTGACGGACATTCTGTTCCTCGTACAAGCCCGCATAGTGAATTTGTTTCTGAATGACATAATTCGAGGACTCGGATGGGCATGTAGTTTCCGAGTCGCGATATCTGACAAAAATCGTGAGACCTAAAGCAGGTATCAAACCATTGCTTCATCAAACACCACGTAGGTTCAGAATCAGTCGAGATGGTGAGGGTGAAGTTGAGGCTCCTATGATTGCGTGGGTCTGCGAACCGTATCTTAGCTGCGAGGGCGTAACCAACGATATCCAGCCTGTCAGCCTGACCCCTGTAGTCGCTTGAATTGCTGCAAATGAGGCAACCAGATTCTGCAGCGTGTGAACTTGATCGCTGGTCCTAGTGAAGGCCATACATGTACTGCTCAACCTCACTCAATTCGTGTTTTGATCTTGTCACATTTTCAAATTCTTCCAAATGTTCTAGTCATGATGAAGTGAGTTTCAAGCAAGAAAGGGGGCGTTTGTGAGGTCGACCTACCCCACCAACTCGACATCTCATCGCCGAAATATTCGTCCAACGTCATAAATAGGTTTTCCGGACGTCATATTTCCTCGATCGCATTGCGGCAGACCTGAAAGAGCATGGATACGAGTTCTTCGCCTGATGCGGTCTGGTCGAAGGCGCTTTGGCTTGTGTGTGTGATGAAGGCACGTCCAGAAGACGAGGGGTTGAATGACCTGCGAGAACATGAGAGTGAATAAGTTAGATCAAGTCATCATCTTGGCGAGTTTTACAGACCAACCAAAGGAGCCGGACGAAATAGGCCCGATTGCTTACGGACAAGTACCAAAGAAAGACATGTGTCATTGCAGGGTTGCGATTGGTACTGCAGCCTCATTTCTCGCCCCGGTGTGATTGTTGTGATGAGTAGTGCGGCACAGCTCTTGCAGCGAAACTGCGCCTTGGGCGAAGTTTTCGGGGACTCTGCTGGGGATTCTCGCTCCGAATCAATGCTATAAGGCTGTGTGGTTCACGAAAATAGACACGATATCCTTTATCATCTCGCGGCAAAAACTACTTAGCTTCTAGTAGTACAAGAAATAATCTGGAGCGGGTTCTTCATTACTAAGATTGAGCCCGGTCGGATGCTTATACACGACTCTAGCTGGACACATCTCAAAAAAGTCATCCAAGATCCGATGATATCCGGAGAGTCAAAGATGTGAATACATCGAGCGCTCGCAAGACCAGTAGGCCAAAATAGTACAGTTTAGCCCACAGCCTTAAGAACATGCTTGATGCCCTCCCAGTGCTCCTTAACCGTTGGCCAGATGAAATCAGGCGGCAGCACGAACCCAGACCCTCCGTTGTCACTAGTCTTCGGTCTCAACTCAACACTCCAAGAATACGTCGCATTCAGCGCACCGTGATGGAAGTCCCTCGCAGAACCAGTCGAATAGTAAAGAATCTCGCACGACGGGCCTACGCGATATTCCTCGCCGCTCGTCGCGTTGATGGCGGCCGCGTATCCCGCACCAACATCCCGCTGCGACTGCAAGTTCCTGGGCAGAACTTCGGGCTGACAAGAGAAGCCCCATGGTAGGAGGATGAGTTGCGAATAGCTGTGCCAGTCGATGAAGAGGCGGATGCCACCTGGCGTGGCGGCCAGCTTGCGGGAGAGAGCAGAGAGAACGACGTTCTCGGGGGTATCGCCGGGGCCGAGGCCTCGGAAAGTCTGGCCGCAAGCATCCGCGGAAACGCTTCCATCCTCGAGGGGATAGTCCCATTGGAAATCCCAGTTGCGATTGCCGTCGGTGCCGATGCAGGTTGTGTTGGAACGCGGTTGGCGGTTCTTGCGCCAGAGACGGTCCGTGGTTTGGGAGTATACAAAGCCTTTAGATAGTCAGTACGATAAGCCAACATCGTAACTCGGGACAGTTTAGCGTTCACCGTCAGGGTTGTGAAAAGGCACAACGTAGAAATTATACGCATCGAAGAACGCGGTGACGTTCTGGTCTCCGGACTTGTAGCCGTCGATAAGCTGGTAGGTCAAGTATTCGACAGTCTTCACAACCTGTTAATGATTTGAACATGATGAGCTGGAGCATGCCTACTGACCATCGTCGTGATCCATTCTCTAGCATGCACAGTGCCGTGCCAAAGGACATTGGGCTTGCTGTCGGCCTCCTTTCCACCCCAGAGTTTCAACCCAAAGATGTTGCGACCTTCATGCGACGCACCGATATCCAGCCATTCCGAGTTGTTGGGAAACGCGGCGTGTAAATCCTTCCAGTACTGAACATGGTCGTCATATGAGTGGTAAGAGTCAAACCAAGTCAAAGCCGGCAAGTCGCCTCTCTTGGTTAGAGACGCAGGTTGCTCGACCAGGGACTCTGCCTTAATCTCCTTGCCCAGATCTTCACTGAGAAGTCGCGTCTCAAGACCTAAAGCCTCGAAGCTGCTGATCTCATTTGGCGGGATTGCAATTTTCACGGAGTCATGCAAGTCGATGGAAGGATAAGAAACCAGACGAGACTTGGAATTGCTGGTGGCATTGACAGTTGATACTTGATAGACATGGTAACCGTCATAGTTGACCCTCGAGTCCCGAGGCGCGAGATCCGCGGTGGACCCGACGGCCGAAGCGGCGGCTAAGGGTGAGAGAAGTGCGACAGCGCTGCTGAGCTTCATCGCAAGGTATGGCTGCAGGTCTGCCAACGAGTAGAAGGTGTTCCTTCAGTCAATTCCGGAATGAGGGCCGAGAAGTGTCACTTTATAACCGCATCTGCCATGCCTAGCAGTTCCGTCCAGACCGGAGCGGGTCAGGCACAGTCGTGAACCCTCATCCTTAATCGATAAACTCAACCAGGTAAAAGTGAGGGGTAAACTGAAGATAGACATGCATGCCAAGCCGGCGAAGCTTGGATGACGTCTCCTACTTCCAGATACAAGCGTGGAAGCAAAGGGGTTTTACAAATTGCCCGTCTTCAGACTGCTGGACATAGTGATGCCGAGGTCGTATGGAGGTACAGAGCTACTCCCAGAACAGCAGGTGGGAAACATGCGTTTATGTTGGTCAACTTCGACTCCTAGTAAAGTTGGAGCTTGGCGAAAAGGATAGTCGATCACATAGCATCTGCAGTGCGACTTGGATTGTCTCGGTGAAAAACAACATTGTGGACTTGGTGGAAAAGGTAAAAAGGCAAGGATATAATGTGGTTAGAAAATGTATTCAAGGTTGGCTTGTAACAGCTCGATCGCACCCGTGAACGCTCGTAGGAAGCGAGACATTTCTGTCGAGAGTTTTCTTCCATATTAATTTTCTTGATCGCTGAAGTGTGGTTGCGCAATCAATGAATCTCAAATTCGTAATCGCAGCCCATGAAACGAGAAACTGTCTCTTAAATATGATGGACCAATGTGTCATGTTGGAGTTGCCACTTAGCAGGTTTTTCTGGGATCAATTTGCACACCCACAAAGAGTCTCAAGAAGAAGCGTCTTGAACGCTTAGTGTATTCCTATTCGCTTGATAAACATTCGCAGTTCTTCGCACTCCAAGCTGTCCACCCGGGAAAACCGACCTAGTAACGCGGCAAATCTCCACCAAGTAGCTCAAGCCGTTAATCTGTTTGGAATTGGGAATCTGAACTTCCCCTGCTCTTTTGGACCTCCTTGGGCCGCCGTTGGTTGCGTTTGTCTCGTCGTGTCTCCACCCTAGCCCGCCCCTGGCATTTTGAACCCGGAAGTTCGACATCAATAGCCACATCTTGCACCTGTAGCGCTGTAGACATAGCCATTTCGGAGCCGAATATCCAGGACTTGACAGGGCTAGGCGGCGTGGCTCTACATGGGCGGTTATTGCGTTGCCATCTGAGCCTCGTTGGCATAGTGGCTTCCGGAAATGGTCGAGAAGATGCTAGCGCCAACTCGCTCCTTGGGTCGGTCGCTGCTCTCCTGAACCTTGGCCTTATGCTCAACCTCGTCGGCAATCAGTAATAGCCGCTTAGGGCGCTTTGACTTCTCAAAATTGGATCTGAACTTGGATCGCAAGTGTTGCCAGAGTGCCTGTTCCGACATCCCAGTTCGTGCTCATGGTCGGTCTTTCCGGGCCAATCTAATCCACGACAAGTGTGATACGCAGAAGGAGGCGTGACGGCTGCCGCTTCGCAAGACAGCCTCTTCATCGTCATGGTGCTCTGAAGCATTCGTAGCTCGAAGAAGGCCTGAGTGAATCATGATTCGTCCATGGCGTCGGGATCGTCCTGTGCAGCAACCTCACCAGAACTTCCACCGAGGGCAGCCACCACACTCTCCAATCCTTCGACCTCGCCCTTCGCGAACTTCCTCCCCTCGCCTTGCCATTCTCCGTCTCGCACCTCACCATCTTTGCCAAGCTCCAGGCCCCTGACATTCTCAAGATGTTTCCTCGTCTCCCTTTCAACATATTCCAACCTCTCTCGCCTCCAGCTCTTGTTCTTCTCTGGCCCATCTTCGGTACTCGACGGATCTTTGAGGTCGGGCATGATGTTCCGCAAGGAAGTCGACAAAGCTCGCAGCGCCTGCAACTGTGACATGTTGAAGGCTGTAGTCGTAGTAATTGGCGTCTTCGCGTCGCCCTCCGTCAAGTCGCCCTTGTTGTGCAAGAACTGGAAAGGTGCTCTATCATCCGCCCCCTCGACCTTAACATCCACGGCTCCCAGCGATGTCCTAGCGCCAGCAGGCTTACCGCCAACGACATCCTTCAACTTGGCTAGAAGCGTCGCATTTCTCGCCTGCTCAGCATGCAGCATGACATTGAGCCGCTGACTGGCCTGCAGCTTCCGTCTCAAAGCGTCCACACTTTCCCTCGTTGGCGCGTCCTCGTGTACTTCTGTCCTAAAGTCCAGTCCTTCGTGATGTGCTAGACGCATCCAATTTCTTTGGCCGGGTTGAATGCCCAAGATGTTTTGCATCACATACAACTCGTACTTGTCGAAGTTCTTATCGATTGCAGCGCAGAGAAGCGTCTCGAGCTTGTGCACGCCATCCATGACTTCCAGCTTGGCTGCCTCCTCGAGGTTGGGTTGAGGCTCGTCTGACTTGGTCTTCTTTTTCTGCTTAAATGCCTTTTCAAACCCGAGAGCCTTGGGGCTTGCATTGGAAAGACCTTGTTCGACACGGTCGAGGGTTTTGTCGGCGACGGCGTTGACATTGTTGATGATGCTATCGAGGAGCGACTGCCATCGGATTAGTCTTGTCTACGTCAAGTAGTTCGCCAATGAGCTCGACTGATGCTACATACAATCGGCGCGTATCCAAGATGCTCCGTCAACAGCTCGACGTCGATAATATTTCGTTGCGCCATCATGGGCTGCGAATGTTGCGGTCAATTGGTGGGGGGATCGCAGTCATCAGCGATTAGGAGACGCGACCGACGCGACGAAAGTCAATATTTGGACCGTCCAGAGACCTTAGGTACGGGCCTTCTCATTTTGTTCAATTTTTTTGCGCCTGAATCGCAAGGCGTATAGCACGTTTGTCTGCCCGTTCCCGGCCTGGCAGCCGCTCGACCGCCCGTACTTTTAGCGGCCCAATAGGTAGTGAATCGGGTGGGGCACACCTGTCAGGCGTCTTTGGTTTACCGTTTCGTCGTCCGTTCACTGGCACTCAAGCCGACGTCACGCAGCGAACCAGGATAGAGAGCTGACGAAGAGCCACCGCTGGAGACAATGAGACTCCACTGGGGACGCTTTTACATCAATTGCACAACCCGACAAGCCTGTCTCTCCTTCTCACACCGCTCGAGGTCCGAATCAAACATCTAGTTTTTCTCCTCGTCCATCAGGTTTTCTCCTTTGTTCAAGCTTCCCCTTTCGAGGGTACTTACCCGAGAAAATGTCTTCTAATTTCGGGAACTTTATGAAAAATGGCTGGCATCCTGAGAAGGAGGGAACTACGCTCAAAGGTCAAGTGGTGGGTTTTTGCCGACAGATTGGGCATAATAAGGCAATTGGTTAGACTGACGCGTGTTGCAGAACGGGCTGCTTGGTAGGAACAAACAGAAGGACCGGACAGACCACGTCGCCAGACCTTTATCGTCACTCCAGGATCCTTCGACGTTCGCACCGCCGCCGAAACGAGTGCCGGGTCAACCTCTACCTCCGCCTCCACGATCGAACGCGACGTCGCCCGGCGTACCACCGCCGCCCTACGATGCCTCAGATGGTTATGGACAACAGGAATCCGAGGAAGAAGCTCCACCGCCGCAGCCCTTCCGTGCCAACACTACCGGCTTGTCGACTGCTCACCTGCCCCCACCGCCTGGACGTAAAGATGGTGCGGACGGAAGGTCGCCGGCTCCCGACCAAGCCGGCGTCCGGCCGCCACCAAAACTACCGCCGAGACTCCCGCCCCGAAACCCGTCCTCCACCTTGACGGCTACTTCACCATCCTCTCCCGCGCCGCCACCAGCATCAAGCACCGGTGGATACCTCAATCAGAGCGCCATGAATAGGCTTGGAGCGGCCTGTGTTTCAGTACCGTCGCTGGGAATAGGAAGATCTACCCCCGAGCCCCCGGCTCGGTCAAACGCTGGTAGTCCTGCGCCTCCCCCAAGATCAGGTGCCTTCTCGCCGCCTAGTGGTGGCCAAATGAGCGAGCTTCAGAATCGCTTCTCGAAGTTTGGCAAGTCCTCAGGTCAAACGTCTAGTCCGCCTCCGCCCACGGAGGGAACTACCATGGAACAAAAGCAGGCAGCTCTCCGCACGGCGTCAAACTTTCACAAGGACCCGGCTTCTGTTTCCATAAAGGATGCCCGCTCCGCTGCGTCTACGTTCAACAATTTCCGACAACGTCATGGCGAACAGGTTGCTGCCGGAGTAAAGAGCGCGAATAATCTGAATCAAAAGTATGGGATCGCCGACAAGGTAGGAAAATACTCTGGGCAAGGTGGTGGGCAGGCTGGTGAGCAACAGCACACAGAGAATGCTCCGTCGAATCCCTTGTCTCCGCCACCCGGACTCGTAAACGCGCTAGGGAAGAAGAAGCCGCCTCCACCTCCGCTACCGAAGAAGAAGCTTCAGCTTGGTGGGGCTTCCCAACCGCCACGGTCCGGAGCGGGCGACGACGACGAGCCTCCCCCGATCCCCTTGGCGACCAAACCGACGTTCTAAAGAAAAGTGTAGGTATGCGCAAGACGCGGGGTTTCATTACATAAGGCATGCATTTGTAGCGTCCTGCTTTGATCAGTCAGGCCACCTTGCGGGGTACGGCCCTACAATAGACTTTCCGGGATTGGAATGTGGCAAAGCAGCACTCCGTAGTTCACTGAAGCATATTAAGGTCGTTTGCATATTACGGCCTACACGGAGCCTTCTCTGTGTTTGAACTTTTTTGCTTGCTAAGGATCTGAAGGGATATATGCCAAAGCAGATGGACGCTGTAGGGAGGTGTCTAGACGTAAAAATGGGCCCAGCACCGACGAAAATCTCAGAAGCAGGACATTCCTATTGAGACTTTAAACCTTCATGCCCTCAAGACCGTGCTTCCAGCAGACGATATAAGGGGTGACACCATCCTCGCGGTAGTTGAGGAGGACGACCCTGTAGGAAACTTAGCATTTGAACTTCGATCATGGGGAGATTTGGAGCGAATGCTCTTACATTCCGTCGGGGTTCATAGACTCGCCAGTGTAGAACTCGAAGTCCTTGAAGTTAGGCAGGAGCTTCTCCTTGACGTACTTGGAAGCACCGGTCTCGAACTCCTTGATCTTGGCCTCATCAGCACCCTTCTCCTGGAGGGCACCCTTGACAGCCTTCATGTAGCCTGAAGTGGGTATCAGTTTCACATGCTTAAGACAGATTCTCCGTAGATGTTGTTATACGCACCCTTGAGGTAGGTCAAGAAGCTCTTCTTGTCGAAGGAGGTGCTCTGGAGACGGAAAGAGTTGACGATGTTGTTGACCTTGATCTCGGCGTCCTCGACACCCTCCTCGGCCTCCTCGGCAGAAGCGTTGGCACCAGTGTCTAAAGGTCCGTCAGTTGTTATGCTCACTCGCTTAAGGCCGAGGGCGCGCGCAGGGTAAGCGCGCAGGGGGCTGAGGGGAAGGGTATCACGAACCGACGTTGATGGCGCCCTCAGTGATCATGGCGCAGTCAGCCTCGTAGACAATGCCATCGACCTCCTTGAGGTCGTAGGAGTCCGAGATGATCTCGTCTCCGGTAAGGATGTCCTGTAATTTCGGAGTTATCGTCAGCCTTTGTCGCCCATGTCACTTGAAAACGATTTTGTGTTGTTTTTCCTTTTCCGGCTGAATGGCGGGGTAAAAACCCGTCGTCCAAATGGAACCATCGCTGGGCTCGTAGAAGAAACGTCGTAAGATCGCGGGAACTGTCGTACCTTGTAGATAATCATCTTGGCGGTTTGTCTGAGAGGGTCGAACGGATTGAAGGATGAACGAGACTGACGAAGATTCGTTGTCTGGGTCTAGAAAAGAGAAGAAGAGAGGGGTCGCTTTTGAAGGGCGAAAAGTGTTCGCAAATTTGGCAAGTGGGAGGACTGTGTTTGGTGGGGTTCTGGGCGCTAGGCCTCTTTTGGATTGGCGTCCATGTCCAGGCGGGTGCATGTTAAGGAATTCGCCAGAGATACTGCCAGTTGGCTAACGGCGCAGCGGCCTGCCCAAAGGGCGAGAACTTGCGGACGGGACGTGGATCAGCGACCCAAGAAACTCCCAGGTCAGTCACAGATGCGGGCCAGCCTGACCTGCTGAAATGCAGAATACCAACAAGACGGGCATTGAACCAACATAGTACGACCTCAGCTGAATCTAACTTACACCGACATGAGCGAGCTACCTTAATTGGCCCCCGTCTTCTTACCTGCAGCGGTATGTTGCCAGGCACACGTTGAGGCAACAGCGCCGCTGCCGCTGAAGGCCTGGCCGATATCCACAATGTCCCACGTTCGAAGCTGGGATAGCCTCAATTAGGGTCAGCAGGTCCTGACAGCGGTAAATCCAGCCCGATCTTTTCATCTGCCAGTCCCTTGAGTGCCACATGAACGTCTCCGACGTGGGCAATTATCTGATCTTGTGTTTGACCTTCATGAGAGTACTTTTCTAGCATACATTTGGCACTCAGAGCGGAGCATTGATGGGACCAACGCCTCACTTTAGGACAACTCATCAATCACATTCAGTAGTTGTCATGACCAAGCCATCGATGTTCAACGCAATTCAAGAGCAGAAGATTTCTGTTCACTTCGTCTCGCGGTGTCACTGAAAGGAGCATCTATGAAAACACAAGCAGTCGGCAAAAACAAGTGGGCGCATCATCGCGATGAGATTGGCCTTACTTAAGCCCACCTCCTAGTCAGCTGAATCGGGCTTACTTAAGCCGCCGACTCGTCCGCGTATCCACGGCAGCGACAGGGGGGCCCGGTGGCCTGACACGGCAGCATAGCAAGCCGCGCAGGGTAACAGAGTTATGACAACATGGCAAGCCCGCTGCGAAGAGCTCGTCATCGCAGTGTGAGTGCAAGACAACAGTAAATGGCCATGAGGAGGCAAAAGCACAGCAGGGAGAAGCGCAATTGCGTGAATTGACACCGCGGATCGAATATTAATCGATTGTCGGACCACGGATCCTAGCGAACGTTTTTCTCCCCAAGTCTTCAGCTGATCTGTCAGGCCAAACCAACGCGACGGCATTTGTGGTTCGATCCGTGACAAAACCGGGAGACTGTCGAAAGGCGAGAGGCCCGCGGCTGTTCACAAGCGAGATTGACAAAGCGCATCATCATTCTTGGGGGTGGATGATAGCCAGCGCCCAACAGAGGAGCCCGGCCTCCGAGAAAGGGAAAAAATTGCCCGCCCGCTCTTCCGACGTCGCCGCTAAGACCGTTGCCCATCGACTTTTTAAAGCACCAAGCGGCCAGCCCAAGTAGACAAATGGATGAAAAGACCTTGAATACCCGCTTGTTTTTGTTACTGCTGTTACTGCTCTTACTCATTGCGCATGTACACATACTTTAGTATTTATCTTTTTTTCGCATTGCGAACAAGGACCAAGCTAGTCCAAGCTAGTGAAACCTCGACCAACTCGCCACAAGCCTGCCGACTTCTCGTCTCAGCCCTGTCTGCATTTGCGCCCTAGAGGATTGGCATTTCATCTTGTCAACCTACCCATCCGCTCCTTTGACTACCTTACCTGCTACAGTCCTTGCCAACGTGCGTTCGCCCCCGCCCTTCCTTCTCGCTTCCATCTAAAACCGACCGACCGACCGAACCTCTCAACTCCCATAACGCCGTCCTTCACCTACACCTCTCCTCTCCCTTATTGCAAACGACAAACCCGACCGCGACTCACCCATCTACACCAAAATCTCACCAGTCATGGTGAACGAAACGATTCCTCCGACAATGGCCCTCAACTTCACGTCGACGGCGGCCGACCTCCCGCCTCTTCCGGAATACACTTTGAGGCCCAAGCCTGACCTCATTCCCGGAATCCCAGACAGCTACCTCAACATCTTCCTGCCAATTGTCGTCTACTGGTGCCTGTCAATGTTCTTCCACATGATTGACGTCTACGACATTTGGCCACAGTACCGCCTGCACACCCCGGAGGAGATTACGAAGCGCAACCACGTTTCACGCTACGAAGTCGCTCGCGATGTTCTGATCCAGCAGCTGATCCAGATCGTCATGTCCGTCTTACTCGAGTTCATTGATGATGAGCAGACCATTGGCCGCGAGGACTACGACGTTGCCGTGTGGGCCACCCGCGTCCGTCTCGCCCAGCGCGCTCTGCCCACCCTCCTCGGCCTCCTAGGACTCAACGCTGCCTCTATCTCGAAGAACATGTCCGCCTCTGGCCACCCGTTCCTCGCGGGCGCGCTTGCCGGAGGCTACTACCCGTTCCTCACCACCGAGCTGCTCGACGGTTCGCACTCCGTCGTTCCCGCCTTCGCCGCTTGGGAGCTCTTCGTTGCCAAGGCAATCTACTGGCTTGTTATTCCTGGCATGCAGCTCTTAGCCGCTATTTCTGTGCTCGACACATGGCAGTACTTCCTCCACCGTCTCATGCACGTGAACAAGTGGATGTACAGTAAGTCGAATCCTCGTTGGCGCAAACCTTTCAAGATCCCGGAACCGCCGGAAGAGCTTGAAAAGACTCACTAACCACTCAATTAGCCACCTTCCACTCGCGACACCACCGTCTCTACGTTCCATACGCCTACGGCGCTCTCTACAACCATCCCTTTGAGGGATTCCTTCTCGATACTCTCGGCGCCGGCATCGGCTTCCTCGTCACCGGCATGAACGCCCGCCAAGGTCTCCTGTTTTTCTGCTTCTCGACGATCAAGACCGTCGACGACCACTGCGGCTACTCTCTGCCCTGGGATCCCCTCCAGCATATCTCAAGCAACAACGCCGCCTACCACGACATACACCACCAGACGTGGGGCATCAAGACCAACTTCTCCCAACCCTTCTTCATCTTCTGGGACAGCATCCTGGACACGAAGTACAAGGGCGACAGGAAGAATCGCGTAGAGAAGCAGCAGAAGGCGGTGGAAGCCAAGTCCGAATGAGGGCGGGACAGAAAGCAAAACCCGAGACCGGCGATAGAAATCCGACCAAACGTCCGACGACGAAACAACGTATAATTTACCATACGACGCCCTTTTATTCATCTTCGATTCTACTATACAACCGCACCCTCGTTTTTTGATAACGCGAAAGTCGAGATCATGGTCAGGATCATTCGGGCAATTAATAAAAAAAAACATTGGGAGGATTTGGATTCGACGAAACAGACGGAACGCGATTCTTCCATCGTTACTTCTTTTAACAAACCAGACAACTAGGGATAAGCATGGGAATGGGCGTTTTATTTTCATGTGATACGCACACACAGACACAAAGCAACGTTGGTGGGGGAGCCAGGCTGAGATTTTGTGTCTTTTTTATATTTTGTTTTTATGTTTTTGCTCAGAGTATTGTGACCACGAGTAGAAGAGAAGGAAAGTAAGACTGTATCGGTTCTTGCATTCGACATTACCTTGAAGAGGCGGAGAGGCGGAGCGAGGAAGAACATGGGCTCTCCCGTCGTGGCCCGCATCCTTTGAGATGGCAGGGCCCGAACAAAGGAGCAAACTAGGCCGAAGACATACACGACACAACGCGACTGACTGGTGCGGAACGCGGTACACCAAATTAGTTAGTTTCACAGAGGGTGAGACAAAAGGACTGAGATAAAGTCGGTCGTCATCGCTGACCGGAGCCCAGCTTAGTTCATCACACACCTAGTGACGAGAATAATTCCCACAACTGTACTTCAAGAACTTTTTCTTTGGCTTCGGTTTTCTACTGTACTTCCTTCGTCCCGCTGCAAAGCATGCGCACGAGGATTTACTGCATATCTCCCCTGATTTTGGTATTGCCTCTATCAATGCATACCTGCACAAAGTGTGGCGAACCGATCCCCTTTCCTTTCCCCCGGTCCCAGCCACTTGGGTCAGAAAAAGAGGGGGAGACTTGATGACGCTTCAGGTTGAGCGTGGAGTGAATGTGCTGGGCCAGATTTAGTGCTCACATCGTAGTTGGGACTTGTAACTTCCGAGGGGAGACGGGGGTGAGGTCCTCGGCCGTCCGAATGCTTGGGGCATCTGACTCGAGCAGCAAACATTTCGATGTGACAGACGAGCGAGTTGAACACCTTGGAGAAGGAAAGGCGCGTCGCCGCAGAACCAACCAACCAAACTATCCTTTGGCAAAAAAGAAGGCTAGAAAAGGGAATTATATAAAGATCAATGTTCACAGTTTATATACGACCGGTCCTTTGCGGGCTCTAGGTTGGTCACTTTTTTTTCTGGCTTTTGTTTGCTCCTGCTTGACACTGCACTGATTGCCTGGTATCATTCGTGTGTATGTGTTTGAGGCAGCTCGAGCTGGATATGATGCATCGAGGGGGAAGGAAACTCGGGAGGCGACATGTCAGGAGCGCAGCGCAGCGCAGCGCAGCACAGCACAGCACAGCACAGTACAGCGGCATGAGAAAGGGAACAAACCCCCCCACGGCTGTGCCACGAAACGGGAGAGAGAGCAGCCGAGAATACAATCTGTGAAGTGCTGCGCGTGGTGGGAATGCGTCGTGATCGCAGCGGCTTCCGTGCTCCTCTTTGTATTAGGGAGAGACAAACGCACGGCAGAGGCAGGGCGTTGAACGTCTGGACGCTTGAGTTCTGGACATCTTGCCCCGATGACTGTGGTCACATTGTTAGGGACAATCGGGGAGCCGGGGAGCATTACAGACGTTGATGGGGTTGAAATGGTTTTATGAAATTTGATCGGCACTAGTAAATAGAAGTGAGAGGTTCCCATTCCCGTCACTGCATTATCCAGACTTCGTCGCGGTCGCGTGGATTCATCGGTATTGGATTGCATCTGAGTGTCGCTGGCAATGCCAAACGGAAATCACGGAGTATCATCTACGAGAGTAAACCCATGCTATCTTAGTTGAAGATCTCTAGCTGTCTTGTTCTTCCCATATGACCAGCAAGTACCATGTCAAGGGTATTAGGCAGCTTGACTGCGCTCCACGCTCCCCGCAACACTACCGGCCAAGTCCGACACCTCCATAAAAATTTCTGCCCAGTGTCTGGGAGCTGTAGGACTTTAATACGTTCGCGTTGCTGTTCTTGAGACCGGGTCGTCGTACTGGAAAGCATCGTGAATTTTGATGTCTCATCAAGACCTGATTCAGGAGGAGAATCGACAGATTGGTTGTGATCAGGGGTTCATTCCAATGGATCGGACCCTACGCTTTGCGCGCCCGGTTTTAACGTTAGCGATGCGACAGCCAATAGATACTCTGCAGCCGACGGTCCCCGAACTCGCTAAGCTTAGCCTTACGCAGGCAGGGAGAGTTTGGCAGTCCAATCAAGCCGGGGACCTCGGAAAGTCGGGGACGGCTTTGACGAGGACACAATATGCGTGGGGTGGGTAGAAGAACGCAGTAGGGATGAACTGAAGAGGCGACAACTGTGTTTCCCGCGACGTGGAACGATTTGAGCCGAGTCAAGACAAAGACTCTTTAGTCGGATGCGCAAGGAGCACTGGGGCAGTCGTGCTTTCTGTCGTCTTCATATGCCTGTTTAGGGCGTGATAGTTTACCAATAATAATTGGAGGGTAAATAATTGAGGGTGACTTCGCTACTTTGAGGGGGTGGATCTGTAGTATGGGTCAGTATTGAAGTACTAATGTCGATCTATTATGGCAGTATTACGTCAGCAGCGACTTCCTCAATTATTTATCGAATTGGCTGCCAATCGACTCCCACACTCGATTGGCAAAAAGCTGCCTTTTTGTGATTCGTACCCCTGAAATTGACCCCTGTTGAGGGAAATACCTATTGAGCAGGGGGGGGGACAATGCATAAATCTGGCCAGAATGGGTACCTCTTGCACAAGCCAAAATTTGGGCCTAATGAGGTATAGTCCCTTGAAAGAATTGGAATATTTGTTTTTTTGGCTGACTGGTGGCTCCACAACTTAGCCCAAATCCCAATTATTTTTGGTAAACTATCACGCCCTTAAGGAATCGTCAGAAAGGCAGATACAGCCCTCGAGTCAAGTCGAGTCGAATATGGAGTCGGCCGTCACGTTTGATGCCTGTCAGGTCGGAACAGAGCGCGGACCTCAGCAGCCCGGCCGAGTGCCTTACGGCCTAACACCGACAACGAGCTGTGTGCTGTCCTGTCTGAAATTAGAGTTAAGCTCTGAGACCAGGGTGACGAGCGTTGAATGCTGCCGTCCGAGATGTGACTCGAGCATGATTGGATAGCTCAGATGCGTTTGAGAAATCGCCGACTTCATCGTCGACAGTCGGCAGCGGTCTGGGAGTTCTAGACCATTAGGTCTCGACTTCACGGCAGATTGCATGAGGAGGACGTACGTGCGTACATGCCTGACAGCCAGAACAAAACGACGGATTGGGCTGTAGCATTGAGCATTGTGAGGTCTGGTGGAAGCTGATATCGGTTTCCGGCGATACGTCAACCAAAATGGAGCGTCTGTCGTACGTGCCGAGACGCAAGCGGAGAATGCTCTTGACGGAATATCGCGGAGGCATCGCGATGGCTTTGCCTGCGATTGAGGTGAGTTGGCATCGCTTAGGGCGTCATCAATACCACTGTCTGCGCCGGCGTGCGGACCTTGGCACGAGCATGACATGACGTTCGCAATGACTAGGGCTTTCTGGCGACAACCGTCCGGCAAATATTATATCAGATTCGGTGTCAATAATAAGCGGTTGCCGTGGAAGTTCCGGGTTCGACTGCAATTCACCACAAAGAAATGCAGGGTTCTGCAGCTGGCCTTGCACCACTTCAGTAGCGCAATGATGTGGCTGCAGCTCCGGACCCACAGCGGAGATGTACGCAGTACCGCAGCAATGGTCTGCACGACTGTCAAGATCCGGACCGTATCGCGGCGCGTGACTAGATTTCCCTTCGACGGACTTCAGTTCGGCGCAGGTGCGATCTGGACTGGTGGTGCCTGATGCATCTCGATGCCCAGGGGCTGATGACAGCAACGTCCGTGAGTGGCCTCGATGCGACGGATGCGACGGATGCGACAGGGGCCGGTGAAGTCCACATGGTCTGTAAGCTATTGGTGGCGGCTTGCAGGATGCTATTTGTTAGACATCGGCGGTCACAGGCAAGAGATTCGGCGTGTCGAGAAATGGCCATAGTCAGCAGGACATGGTGCTCGGTGTCGTAGATGCATTGCAACGGACGGCAATCGAGATGGGAGGCCGACTGACACCTCAAATCGGCACAACGGACAAGGCGAATGTCCTGCTGCTATTGCTGCTGCCACTGCACCTGCTGGGATGTGTTGGGCTGGTATCGGTAGGTGGCATTGATGCAAATGACTCTTGTTAGTCTCCATGGCTCGTAGCATCCTAGGCCGCCTAGTAACCCCCCTTAGCTAGGATATCGCTTTTGCGGAAGCGTAAGAGAAGAACAGTATGACAGATGGGTTAGGACCATGGCCAAGGACTGTCAGCGCCGTCATACCGGGCAAGGGTTTCACAGGCAATGTGGATTGATTGCAAATATGAGATCAATTGTCATGCTGATGAAGGTCAGTACAGATGTCGCGGAGTAATGTACGTCAGAGGTCGGAGAGCATTGACGCGGGAGCCAGGTACCGTCTATCAGGGTTGGAAAAAATACTACTAGTATTTAGTATTAGTACTAGTATAGTATAGTAATTCTAGTATAAGTCCACTCTCTAACATACTAGTCTAGTGTTAGTATACTAATAATATACTAATTAGTATAAAATATACTATTTTTAGAAGTTTTTTTATTATTTTTTAGAACTAAGTATTTAATAAACTTAAAAATCTTGATAAATTCTAAAAGAAATTATAAAGAATTCTATATAGATTATAAGTATATTTTAAAATATTACATATATAGATATATATTCTAATATATATAGTAGGTTTCAGTAAATATAGTATTAGTTTATATATAATGTAATATACTATTATAAAGAGAGATAAGCACTTATAGTTACCTTTATAGTAATATGATATATTATATATTATATATCATATATTATATATTAAAGATAATAATATAATAATATAATATATAATATAATACTAGCTTTACTTTTAAGATATAGTAGTAAAGACTAGTAATAATAGATATATTATAAGCTACGCCCGGGTTAAGCCTACCTAGGCTTCTACCTAGGTTTATTACCTTAAGGAGCTACCTAGGGCCTACCTAGGGCTTACCTAGTTATTCCCTATAGACTAGTAAAATCTCTACTAGAGAGGAAAACTTCCCCTTTTCCTCTTTAGCTTAAATAAATAGTATTATAATAACCTCTTATTAAATAAACTTAGGTCTAACCCCTTATGTATTTAAGCTTATTATTATAATAATAATAATAAGTTAAGCGCTACTCCCTATTATAGAGGGGGGGGATCGTGTTACGAGCTAGGATAATATCGCAGGGAAAAGGGCTTAGCGGGCTAAGTTAGGGAAGTCTATAGGAGTTAGGGGCTATAGGGAGGCACTAGGTAACCCCTAGATAAGTCCTCTAGCCCTTACCTAGTAGACTAGAGGGCTAGAGAAGAATATTTAACCTTTACTACCCCTAACTATACTAACTCTATTACTCTATACTATATTAGTTTATAATATATTCTTCTCTCCTACTTATATTACTAGGGGTATAGACTATTAGAGTAGTATAATATATAACGATATAATACCTACCTATAGGTTTACTAGGGAGATAAATATAATATTATTATTAAGATCCCCCGCTAGCTAGGAGTAACTAAATAGCTAAACCTAGGATAAGACGCTTACTAAATAGAATAGTAATAAGGGTATTAATAGGGGACTAGGTAGCTAATTAATAGAGGCTAAATTAGATTAGCTTATTAAGGAGGAAGAAAAGAAGGGGTAGCTAAAGCATAAATAGGAATATCTTAAGGCTTTAAAAGCTAGCTAATTATTAACCCTAGTAAGTAACCCTATTACTTACTAGGTAGTTATTAGTAATAAATTAAAGAAATACTAATTAGAGCTCTAGGGGAAGTATCTTCTAATACTTAAGTATAAAGGAGGTACCTAGACTAACTTTAATTAATTTATATTTAATCTTAATATATAGTTTAAGATAAATAAGATTATATTAGACCTAGAAAAGGTATTATTTATTACTAGGTACTTAGAGGGACTAGTAGTAAAGCAATAGACCTTATATCTCTCTATTAACTATAATAATAAGGCGAAGGATATAACTTAGGTAATAATAAAGGACTAGTTAACTAATAATATAGCTAATATAAGGTCTAGGACCCTTAGTATATAAACCTAACTTAAGTAGACCTACTAGTAACTAGGATAATTATACTAGAGCTTTATTAATTACTATAAAGGGATCGAGGTAGAGAGCCCCTACTAATAACTAGAGGAGATCCAGGTAGCTAATATAGTAGCTAAGCTAGACCCTAAGCTCTAGTATTATATTATAATAAGTAGGTTACTAAAATCGCAGCTTAACCTTAATACTAGGGCTAGAAATACTAAACTTATAGTTAATATATAGATATATAACGTACTAGTAAGGGATTAGGGGGCTAATAATAAGGGATAACGACTAGAGGGCTAAACCCTTAACTAGGAGGGGTAAACTAAGGCTCTAAAGGGATAAGCCTATAGGGATTATAGTAATATTAATAACTACTAAGAGGATACTAAGGACCTACTATAAGATACTAGGAAGGAAATTATTTATTATAGTTATAAGAGAAAAGGCTATATCGCGCTAAGGTGCCTATACTATAGGAAATATAGCTACCCCTGCTATAAAGGGAAACCCTACCCTAGTAAATAACTAGAGGAGGACTAGGTAGTAACGCGTATAATTTAATAGGGTAGCGACTAGCTATATTATATTAAAGCAATAATATAGGTCTAAGTTATAAGTAGCTAGAAGACTAGTACTATATTTATTAATTATAGGGCTAATAAGAATATTATAAACTAGAGGATTATAACTAATACCTAACTAGAGGCTAATAAGTTAGAACCTATTAGGGGAATATAGGTATCTAAGGGACCTAACTATAGTATATAGAAGTTAGTAACTTAAATAACTAATAGTATAGGTATCTAGTAGATAGCTTTATACGATTTTAGGATTAGTAATAGTAATAGTTGTAACGCTATCCTAGGGATCCCTTAGTATATAGTAGAGTACCCTAATCTTAATTAGAGGGAGTTAGGCTAGACCTTTCCCTTATATAAGAAGAGTATCCGCTTTATTATAACTATAAAAGAACTTAGGTATATTTAGAATAAAGTAAGAGTAGTACTTATAGGGGTATTATAAGTTAACTATATATTAACTACTAACTACTAAGAGAATACCTAAGACCTTAAGGATACTAAGGGGACTAAAATAAATATCCTACTAGAATACTAGGACTTTAAGAAAGTATTTAATATTAACTTAGTAGGAACTATGCTAGAGTTTAGGACTACTAGGAACTACTCTATTAACCTAGAGCCTAGAGCTAAGCCCCTATTTAGGCTTATTTACCTACTAGCTAAAAAGGAGTTAAAAGAGTTAAAGGATTATATCTATAAGGCTTTATAGAAGGGATAGATTTATTTATTAGTAAGCCTAGTAGGGGTACTAATCTTATTTATCCTAAAGAAGGGAGATAGGTTAAGGTTATATATAAACTACTAGGGGCTTAACTAAGTAACTACTAAGAACTATACCCCCCTCCCTCTAATTAATAAGATCTTTAACTAGCTCTCTAGAGCTAAGTACTTTACTAAGCTTAACCTTAAGGATATATATTACTAAGTAAGGATCTAAGAGGGAAACGAGTAGAAGATAGTATTCTATATATAATATAGCTATTGAAAATATTATATTATACTATTTAGGCTTATTAACGCACCCGCTACCTTCTAGACGTTTATTAATACGTTACTTATAGGCCTAGTTAATATTATTTATATTATATATTTAGATAATATCTTAATTTTTACTAATAATATAGACTCCTATATAGAGGCTATAAGATAGGTACTTACCTAGCTAGAAGCTAATAGCCTCTATATAAACCCTAATAAGTATAAATTATATAAGGAGGAGATTAAATTCCTTAGGTTTATAATCTTAGTAAATAGAGTTACTATAAAATATAAGAGAGTTTAAGTAATAGTTAAGTAGCTAGTACTTATTATAATACGAGAGATTTAGTAATTTCTAGGATTTATAAGGTTCTATAGGAGATTTATAAAGAACTACTCTAAGATTTATAGCCTACTTACTAACTAACTTACTAATATAGCTAAGGGATAGCTAGTAATAACTAGGGAAGTACTAGTTACTTTCTACTAGCTCTACGCTTTATTTATAGAAATACCTATACTTCGCTATTTTAATCCTATACTCCTAATTCGAGTTAAAACAAATATATTAGACTTTATAATAGAGGTAATACTAAGCTAGTTAGAGGGGGATATATAGAGACTATTAGTATTTATATCTTAGAAGCTTAAGGGCGTATAATTATAATATAGCACGCTAGAGGTAGAACTACTTACTATTAGAGAGGTAATAATAAGGTAGTAGTATTACTTACTTTACTCCTAGTATTATATCTAATTTATTACTAACTACTTAGGTTACTAATACCTCGCTAATAAAAAGACGCTTAGTAGTTACTAGGCTTAGCTATTATAGGATCTATTAATATTTAACTTTAAAATTAAATATTAGCTAGGTCGCTATAACCTAGCTAATAATCTATTGTAAAGACCTAACTATACCCTAGAGGATATAGAAATTAATAAAGCTAGGGACTTACTCCTAAAAGACTTCTTATAACGTTTTAATAATACTACTATCTAGAGGGTAGGTATTAAGTAGTAATAAGGCGCCTAACTACTAAATACCTCGCTAGAATAACTTATACCCTCGCTCTAGGAATAAGTTAAGAAAGCCTAATAAAAGGACCCCTTTTATATTAATAAGGAGTAGGAATAGCGAGGTATCAGGTAGTTATTAGATAATACTAGTACCCTAAGATACTAGGAGGGCCTATATATCCCTAATAACTACCTACTTTAAAATAAAGTCCTTAGAGCCTTCTATAATAAACTATCTAGAGGTTACTAAGGGGTTACTAAGACGCTAAAGAGGATTAGAGGTTATTCTTCTAGAACGCGTAGAAGGGTAATATAAAGGAATATATTAAGACGTATATAACATGCTAATATATAAAGCTAAGATACTACCTCCTATATAGTAAACTCGCACCCCTACTAGTACCTACCTAGCCCTTCTAATAGATATTAATCGACTTTATTACGAAACTACCGCTATCTCTAATAATAATAAATAAGCTATATAATAGAATTCTTATCGTTATTAACCGGTTTATGAAATACTCCCTATATATCCTAAGATAGTTAATAGTAATATAGCTAAAACTTAAGATAAGCTATTATAAGCTAATTTAGTAGTAGTAATAAAATCCCTCTAGTAATAGTTATAAGAGGTTAAGTAAGGGAATAGCTAGTATATAGCTATATAAACCCTTATACGTATTACTAGTAAGGTATTAATAATACTTAGTATAATATATTAGAAGCTATTACCCTTACTTCTAAAGTTTTTAAGTAAGTAGAAGGAATATACTACCTAGGTATAATAAATAGGGTATAAGATTACTATAGATAGGGCGTTCTATACTATAGATATAGAGGTATAGTACCTTATTAACTCCTATTTAGATACTATAGCCTAGTAAGTAGTCTCTATTTTCTATAAAGCTAGGGGGCGTAGGGGAAAGTATAACCCCTAGGACTTTATAGCTTACCTAGACTAGATATATAAGAACCTAAATATCTAGTTATAAGCTATAGCCTAATTATAAACCCTCTAGTAAAAAGAGAATAAATCCCTAGTAACCTTCTTATTAAGATTTAAGTAAATACTAGCTAATATAGGTAGTATAAACTAGCCTAGTTAAGTCTAGATCTTATTTCTAGAGGCCTCCCTTACCCCTAAGCTAAGGGACTAGCTAATTATTATTAACTTACTAGCTAATTATAATAGCTTTTAAAGGTTTAGAGTATTATATAGAAGGTAAAGCACTAGAAAGTTACTAGTAACTACCTAGTAACTTACTAGAGACCTACTACTAAGGATACTAAGGGGGATACTTATATAACTAGAGCTATATATATTTTATAAGTTAAAGAGGTTAGGTATTATAACTACTAAAACTCCGGGTCCTCTTTAGGTACCTCCCTAGTATAATATTAATAGCCTTAGAAGGGTATAAGGGACCCCTATACCTATTATACTTATAGAGCTAGAGGTTATATTACTTAGCGCTACCTTAATAAAGAGGACTAGCTACCTAGGGTTATAAAGGTAAAAACCTTAAAGGAAGAACTAGTATACTATAAGGTTATAAATAACTACTAAGTAGTAATTAACTCCTTAAAAGAAGATAAGGAGTTAGGAAAAAACTAGCTCTAGAGCGAAATTAAGCCCTAGAGTTTACTAAGGAGGAGATTTTAGGTTAGGAAGAATATAAATAGGAATAACTAGCTAATAATAGGCTTATTATTATTTAAGTTAGAGTTAATAGAGAATATCTAGCTTATGCTCTAGCAGATACTAGGAGTAATACTTATATAATAATTAACCTTTCCCTAGCTTAATACCTCTACTTTCTATATATTAAGAAGAGATACTAACCTATAAGAGGGTATATACTTAGCGGACTATTACGAGGTAATATACTAGGTATAGTAATATTTAACCTAGAAATAAGTAGTTATATCTAGCGTATCTTTATATATATAGTTAATAGCCTAGACCTTAATATCCTCTTAGGGCGCCCCTAGATAGAGTAGAGCTAGGTTATTTATAATACTATAGCTTATTAAGTATACTATAAGAGGGGATAAGTTAGGCTATACCTAAAGGACTAAGAAGAAATACCCCTTATAAAGGAAATAAGGGCTATAAGGTTCCTTAATATACCCTCGTTCTCTATAATCTACTAATACCTAGTGAGATAATAGGATAAATACTAGGAGAGTATTATAAAGGTATTAATATAAGCTATTAGCTTAGCTAATATTAAGAAAGCTTAAAACTTAAAACTAAAGAAGGATTAATAATATTATTTACTAAGCTAGGTCTTAAGGGAGTTTCCTAACTTATTTAACCCTAATAAAGCTTACTTATTACTCCCTAGGTAACTAGGGATAAACTATTAGATTAACCTTATACTAGGATTATATAGGAGGGAGCTACTACTCCCCTAGAGCCCCCTTTATAATATATTAAGAGAAGAGCTACTAATACTAAGAAAAACCCTATAAGACCTCCTAGATAAGGGGTTTATTAAAGCTAGTAGCTTACTTACTAGGGTATTAATACTCTTTATAAGGAAGCTAGGTAGGGGAATTTACTTCTATATTAACTATAGGGCCCTTAATATAATTACTAAGAAAGGTTACTACCCTCTCTTATTAATCTCTAAGATATTATACTAAATAAGTATAGCTAAGTAATATACTAAGTTAGATATAATAATAGCTTTTTATAAGTTAAGAGTAATAAAAGAGTATTAAGAGAGAACTATATTCTATATCTAGTATAGGTTATTTAAGTAAGTAATCTACTTATTTAGCTTAATTAATCCCCTTTTAAGCTTCTAGTAATATATTAATAGCACCCTATAAAACTTCCTTAATAACTTTATTACTACTTATATAAATAATATATTAATTTACTCTAATAGAACGAGAGAAGACTATAAGAAGAAGGTCTAGGAGGTCCTCTAGAGGCTAGTAGATATAGGCCTAAACCTTAACTTTATAAAGTATAAGTTCTTAGTTAAGAGGGTTAAGTATATAGGGTTTATTATAATAATAAGAGAGAATCTCTCTTATAACCCTAAGAAACTCTAGGTAATTACTAAGTAGTTACCCCCTACCTCTCTAAAAGGGGTTTATAGCTTCCTAAGGTTTATAAATTATTATAATATATTTATACTAGAATATAGGGATATTATTAAACTATTTATACTACTTATTAGGAAGAATATAATATTCTAGTAGGGAGATAATTAGAAATAAGCCTTCTTATAGCTTAAGTAGCTTTTTAATACCTAGCTAATACTCTACTAGTTTAATTTAGAAGATAAAACTATTATTAAAACTAATTATTTAGGATTTATATTAAGAGGGGTATTTTTATAAGTTAACCTAGAGGGTATTTAGTATTTTATAGTATTCTACTTATAAAAGCTCTTACTTATAGAGTATAACTACCCTATTTATAGTAAGGAGCTCTTAGTAATCCTTTCTTACTTATATATATAAAGGGTAGGGCTATATAATATAACTACTTTTAAAATACTAACTAACTATTAGGGGCTTAAATACTTTATAAAGAAGTAGCGCTTTATAGAGCGCTAGAGCTAGTAAGTAGAGGAGCTATCCTAGCATAATTTTACTATTAAATACCGCCCTAATAAGGAAGTAGTAGCCCCTAATACCCTCTCTTAGAGAGAGTAGGATACGCTATAAGGGTAGGATAATAAGTAGAAGTAGGGGAGGGTCTTATAGCTAATACTAAACTACGCCTATCCCCGCAGGGACCTTATAGTTAGCCCCCTATTAAGGAGAAGTTAGAAGGGCTATACTAATATCCTAGATATTATAGTCTTTAATAGTAACCCTAAACTATAAGTACTATAGCTAGAAACTATAAAGAAGGATATAATATATAAAGCTATATACTATATAATTACTTATTAGCTTTAGAGCTTCCTACTAGATATAAAGGCTAAGGTTTAAATTAATAAGTATAATATTAATAGTTAGAGGAGACTAATATTTAGAGAGAGGCTATAGGTACTTAGCGGGGAGGATAATAATAACCTACTAGGGGGGCTCTATATAAAGATTATTTAATAGAGCTATAACTTAAGTATAACTACCTACCTAGGCTATAATAGCACGTTAGAAATAATAAGCTAGTAGTTCTATTAGCTAGGATAATTATAAATAGTATAGAGATTTATAAGGAACTATAATATCTATAGAGGGATATATATCTAGAAGTAAGCTAAGAGGGGCTTCCTAAAGCCCTTACTAATACCTACCTAGTTATACTTAGACCTCTTAATAAACTTTATTATAGACTTACTACTTATAAAGGATAATACTAGCTAATACTTATAAGTTATAGTAAATAGGCTAGGTAAGTTAGTAATATTAGAGGAGATAGGTATTATAGAGGTAGAAGCTTATACCTACTAGTTACTTACCTCCTACTTCTAGTTCTATAGGTTCCTATATAGTATTATTAATAATTAAGGGTCTAACTAGGTAAGCTACTTCTAGGCTAAATTCTACTACCTTACTAGTATAAGGAGGCTATTAAGTATTATATACTATCTATAGACTAATAGTAATATTAAGAGGTAAAACTAAGAGATATAAGCTATCCTATAGGTATTTATAACCTAGGTATAGGATAACTAGGAGTAGCTCCTACTTACTACCTAGCTAGTACTTTATAATAGGGTTAGTAATATAACTAGGCTCTTGCTATTCTTTTTAAAATATAAGTACTATATTAATCTTATACTTATAGTAGATAATATAATAGAGGAGGCCCCCTCTAGGGATATAATAGCTACCCTCCTAGTAATAAGGCTATAAGAGGTAATAGACTTTATCTAAGTAAGTATTATAGCTATCTAATAATATAGTAAGGAGAATATAAACTAGTATAGGATACTTATAGAAGAGTATTAAATAAGTAATAAGGTTTAGCTTTTAATAGCTAATTATAAAAGCCCTAGGCCTAGTAAGAAGCTATTATAGTTATACTATAAGTATATTATAATTAGAGTCCTAAGTCTATATATTATTAAGTTAGATATACTTAGTAATATCTACTTAAGGTTTTATATAAACCTCCTCTAGAAGGTACTAGAGGACCCCTTACTTATATAGATAAGGATAGACCCCTAGCTACTACTAATTATAGCTAATAATAATAAATTCGAGTAGTATATAGAGGAGATATATATAGCGCGATAGAAAGTAGTTAGGCGAGAGTAGAGGTATAAGGTCCTAGTTAAGTAGGAAGGGTATATAGAGCCTACGTAGGAGCCTATAAAGGCTATTATAGAGACTACTATATTAAATAGGTATAAAGCCCTATATAAGCTAGTTATAAATAATAATAGCAACCTAGCCTATACCTAGGGGGGGGACTAGCTAGGAGGGGGGATAGTATTATAAGCTATATCTAGGTTAAGCCTACCTAGGCTTTTACCTAGGTTTATTACCTTAAGGAGCTACCTAGGGCTTACCTAGGGCCTACTTAGTTATTCCCTATAAACTAGCGAAATCTCTATTAGAGAGGAAAACTTCCCCTTTTCCTCTTTACCTAAAATAAATAGTATTATAGCGACCTCTTATTAAATAAACTCAGGTCTAACCCCTCGTAAGATATAATATAAGTAAAAAGAACTTATACTTTCTCTACCTTTTTACCTATACTATATCTATATAATATATAATATATTATAATAAATATAAAGGTATAATAGTAGTATATATATAGTAAATACAAATATGAGTTATAGTATAATATATAAGAGTAATTATATTCAAAGTATTAAAGTAAAAGTATAAAGGTAGAAATAAAGCAAGCTTAAATACTTAGAGAGATATTCTAGAAAGTTCTATAGCTTACTAATACTTAACTATTAAACTTAACTTATATAGTATATTCATAAGTATAAGAAGCTATAATATACTATATTACTATAAATAGTAACCTTAGAAGCTTCTAGAACCTTATAAAAAGTAGTAGAAAACTATAGAATCTTAATAATACTAACTTATTAATACTACTTACTAACTATTTCTAAAGTTTTCTAGAAGTATCTAAAGTTACTATAAATAGTAATATAGTATATATATATAGTAAGCTTATATAATAAGCTAATATATACTATATTACCATAACTAGTAACCTTAGAAGCTTCTAGAACCTTATAGAAAGTAGTAGAAAACTATAGAGTCTTAATAATACTAGCTTATTAATACTATTTATCAACTATTTCTAAAGTTTTCACTAAAGATTAATAATATAATAGAAAGTCGTAGAAACTTATAGAAACTCTTTTTATTATAAAAGAAGCTTTACTCCCTTTAACTAACTTTCTTTTACTTCTTTTGAGATAAAGATTTACTATATAACTTACTATATTACTACTTATTATAAATCTCTTTAAATACTGATTTATATTCTTATAAAATAATATTCTTTTAAAATGGATTGTTTTATTATTGATTTCTCTGAAGGCCCTAGCCGCCCTACTAGCCCTACTTTAACTTAAACTACTACTACTAATACTATTAGTAGTAGTTAGGTTAAAGATAAATATAAAGACTCTTTATATAATAAAGAGAACTTTATATTACCTACTAGTAAAGCTTATATATTTGAGAATAAGCTATTTACTAGATCTCTCTTACCTATTAACTATACTAAAGAGAGAGAAATATAAATAAAATATAGTTTA